>JACRUU010000017.1:17706689-17726689 GCA_030449085.1 Kryptopterus vitreolus
CACGCATAGTTTTCATTAGATAATTGTTTATAAGTTATAGAAGTGGCGCTACCTGCTGGGTTGCCAGTGTGGTCTAAATGAGGTCCAGGATCAGTCACACATGAGCCTCGACTCCAGAGTTTATTTGGGTCTGGTGTTTGTAGATCACAAATCCCGTCTTCAAAATCACATCTTTTAGAAGGGATGCCTTTAAAAAAAAGATAAGAACTAAGAATATTTTTATACACAATAAACTTTGTCTGTGTAATTTCAATTCAATTTAGGAGGCAGTAAGTCTTACTGACTAACTCGGGGGTTGGCAACTCGCGTTTAGTCACAGTAAACACAGGGAGCCATGAAACGCTTTTGACATTTAAAACGAAATAACGCTGCATATAACGTGTTTTTTTTTTTTTGCCTTTATGTCACGTCTAAACTAAACTATAACGTGTTGTATTTATGAAATCAATGACGGACTGCAGAGAAAAGGAAATTACATTCATTTAGGCAACAAAAACATTTTCGACTCCGAGACTTTAAAGGAAAATACCCATTGTCTATTTGAGTCCTTCTTGTATTTATGAAAAAAAAATACATATACAAATATTTAAATTATCCACCGGCAGAAAAAAATTAAATATATAATGACATACGAATTATGTTCAAAAGCCACCTGGAGTCGCATAACAGGGATGAAAAAAAAATAGTCACCAGAAATAATGGCTTTAGGTAAGCATATATTACAGAAAGAACATTTTTACTGCTTATATTCATATAAATATATCACTATATATATATCACAATATATATATATATATATATATATATATATATATCTATATATCTATATATATCACTGAAGGCTGCTGTTACCCTATGTAGTTTATAATTCATTTTATAATATATATATATATATATATATATATATATATATAATATATAAGTTATATATATATAATATATATGTGTGTGTGTGTGTGTGTGTGTGTGCCTGGGATGATGCTATACTTTTTGATAAGGAATGCCCCTGTGTGTGTGTGTGTGTGTGTGTGTGTGTGTGTGTGTGTGTGTATACTGATGATGCTATTACTTTTATAAGGAATCGCCCAGCGGAATTCCCAAACCCGGGGCCAAAAAGTGGGAATTTTTTCCCATAGAAAGTAAATGGGACCGACATGGATAATTTGATGTCACCTGCGTCACTGGCTCCGCCCCCTCCCGAAAAAAAAAACTGTAACGGATTACTGTTACTTTTATTTTGTAATTAAATGATGTAACGCCAACACTGTATATATATATATATATATATATATATATATATATATATATATATATATATATATATATATAATATATATATATAATAGCAAGAAACAAGGTTCACTGGATATGGAAAACACTAAAACAACCCCGGTGTCTATTCCATACAAATAAGGCCAGCACAATAGATAAAATTGCTCAAAAGGGCTCAGAATGTGAATAAATCAAAGCTAGAAAATGCAATGAAGCTATGTTGCATTGTCTGAAACATATAACACTTTTTATTGAGAGTGACTAATATGCATAAAGCCGAGATTAGCGGAAACTCCTGAACAGTTCCATGTGGGCTGACAGACGTGGCAGCCTAGCAAAAGGTGGAAAATATGACTAGACGACAGCAGTATTCATTGCAAATATCACACCATGCAGTATATCACTTTCAGAATGTACATAAATAAATAAATAAATTGTTGTTCTCGTCACAAATCAAATTTACGGGACATAGAGATAAAACGATCTGTCTAAAGATAGAAAGGATATTTTATTAGTTTGGACAAGTATACTGTTTACCTGTTTTTGACTAAAAAAAAGTTCAGGCTTGACTTGGAAAACAAGCGCGGCGTGCTCTTAATGAAACGTATCTCTTTAAATGGCTGCAAAACATTAACAGCAGGAAGGCACAGACGACTTCATTTATTGGGAATTTGTTCAAACCTGACAGCTAACCCTTAATCAGAACTGTTATGCAGACAACACAAGCGGTTGCGCAGACCCAGCTACAAGTAAGATTTCCCTTTTCCAAAAAACACAACTGATAAACAATTCTTTTCAATTTTATTAATACGTCAATAAAAAACACTGTGTATCATCTCTAAGCTTCCCCTGATGATATGTTATTTTTCATTGTCATAAACACAAGTGTTTACACATCGCAACTCATTTAAAAGGCATTTTGTACAGTACTGTCATTGAACAAGCAAGGACAACAAGTTAGTCGCTAATGTTATGAATTATGTTATGGCAAAAACATTCAACGATCAAGAAATAATTATCCACAGATTATGACGAGAACATCAAGATAAATAGAGGCTATAAATATACATCCAAATAGATGATAATAGTGAGCTTAAATACTTACAGTTCCTCTCTTCACTGCCGCCTGAACATCCTCGATCGAAGTCACATGCGTATATCTCCGACACACATTCGCCTGTCAGGCACGCAAACTCTCCCGGCTGACACGGCTCACCCGACACACACATCACAACCCACACCACGAAGGAGGGCCACACGAGGGCCTGCATAAGGCTTTCTGACAATTCAGTCACATAGATATAAATACACAAAACTAAGCTGTATACAAATCCACACACTAAATTTCTGTAGTCCAGATATGACGCTGAGAAAGACGTTTAATAAAGCACGGGTCATAAATGCCTTTTATGACGAGTTGCAAAACAGTGTACATAGAGACTAAAAGTCAAACCTGAAATCATTGGCTGTAGATAAATCCACTGTAAAGCAGGAAGTCGGTAGTTTAAATGAGGCACATTTTATTCAGCGTCAGTAGCTTAACGTTAAATACATTTTTGACAAACTATATTTAAGGTTAGAGGAAAACTTTTTCTCTATGGATTTGAAAAGCTGCTCGGTTACACAGCTATTCAGTCAAGTAGAACCTTATTGATATCATCATAAATACCTCTGGGAATTACAAACACGGAGCAGGATATAACTTCTGTGCCTTCATAATGGCGTAGTAATTTATTACAGGAAATAAAATCAAATGATCAAAATTCCGTCAATGTCCACCATGTTTCCCAGTGGGGCTCATGGGGGTGGCGGTGGGTGTTAAGTCTGAGATCAAACCCAGGAATTTCCCACATTCCTTGGCAAAGATTCTGGTCTCTCCTTTGGGATTAAAAGACATTTCCAAGCACAAAACTTATACAAAGTCTTTTCACATGATCCTGCCTTTACTTTTGAGTTTTTGTCCCGATAGACGCAGATGAAGAGTTGAACAGGTCAGATAATGACTAATAATGACCTCCATGATAGCAATATACTCGATCATGTGCAAAGAAGGGAATCTTGTAAAGGAGAAAAATGTCATAAAAATGACCTTGGAAAAATGTCCCTAGTGTATGAATGTGTGTGTAACTGTGTGTGTGTGTGTGTGTGTGTGTGTGTGTGTGCCCTGTGATGGGTTGGCATTCCATCCAGGGTGTATCCTGCCTTAATGCCCATATACGCCTGAGATAGGCACAGGCTCCCCGTGACCCGAAGGAAGATTGGATAAAGCGGTAGAAGATGAATGAATGAATGAATGAATTAATTAATTAATATATCGGTTGGGAAAGAATGAAACAGCTTTGGCGCATGAGAAGAAAATAGTTTGGATTGTTTTTTTTCCTGTCTGAAACGACCCTGGACATACACATGGGTACTTGTTAAAAGTTCCCAATGACACATGCTAACGAGCCTAAAGGTGAATAGTGAACCTTTTTGAATGTTACGTCTCTGAGATAAGGACAGATGAATGCTGTGGGGGCTACAGTGTCTGGAATATGCAAATCTCTTAGTTCTTTTCTCTCTCTCTTTCTCTCTATCTCTCTCTCTCTATTACTCTTTAAATCATGCAGATGCTTCAAGAGCTTCATTTAATGGTCCCATCAAAAATCAGAATGGAAAAATGCGATCTTTGTGACTTGCCCTGTGGTATAATGCCATAAAACCCTGGTTTGTGTGGACCAGAAAGTGCTGATCTCCGATCATTTTTACACCTGATAGGCAAAAGTACACAAATCCTTAGATGCGAAATAGAAGTACACATGTTTTTTAAATAGTCTCTGGTAAAAGTTGTACATGTTTGTGTTCGGGGTCATGTTCAGTGGTAACTGGAGCTCACATCATATCAATACATGTTATTAATATTAATATTAATATCAGATTAAATAATGTTATTAATGTATCCAGACTATGATGGAGCTCAGCGGGCTCTGGCATGAAACATCGCAGGTTCAAATCCCAGCCGAGCTGCCACTATTGGGCCCTTGAGCCTGGCCCTTAACCCCCACTTGCTCAGTCTGTCCCAGCTTTTAGAGTTGCACAAGCCAGTGCATTCCTGGTGCCAGTCCCAAACCTGGAAATATGGGAATTACAGATATTTATGTACAAAACTTAAAAAAATCAACATAAGTACAATAAAAGGTATTTGTGCTAGGTTACAGAAATAGCTTTTTGAAAAGTGAACTGTTCTTACAATGACTTTTGACGGGAAAGGATGAGTATAAATAGCATAAATCCAGTACAGGTTAAACTAGATATGTGTGATTACTAATGGATGGAGAAATACCCTTTTATTTTTGTGTCCCTACATGGGCGTTCGGAAACGAGGGAACCCAAATGTCTACTGTTTCAATTTCCCTTTTGTGAGAAGACATGGTGAATTGTCGCACCCGGCCAATTAGGACAGACTTTATACTCTAGTGGTTATAAGCGTCATGCGCTTCATCAACTTCGGTGTTTCCTTGATTGATGGAATTAGGTGTTAATTAACACATCTGGTCCGAAGGGACAAAAGCTCTTGACTCACCAAAGATTACTTTCTGCCTCAGTGATTCATTAGGTTAATTGAAGTTTAGAGGGAAAGAGGACAAAGAAGACACATGATAGTCTGGGCCTTTCCAAAAAGCCACCTAATAATAATAATAATAATAATAATAATAATAATAATAATGTCATTCCTAGAGGCACAAGAAACAAAGGAAGCCAAAAGCAAGGCTAAATGAACTGATCAGTGGCAATTTTACAATAAGAGCAGTCAACCAGTTCTTGTTGTGCTAGAGGAAAGATCCATTTTTACAACAATGAGGTCATACTAATAAACCTGTGTGTGTGTGTGTGTACATATATCTATATATGTGGGGACACAGTGGCTTCGATTCCCGTCTCGGCCATGTGTGTGTGGAGTTTGCATGTTCTCCCCCCGTGCCTCAGGGTTTTTTTTTTCTCCGGGTTCTCCGGTTTCCTTCCCCGGTCCAAAAACATGCACGGTAGGTTGATTGGCACCTTGGAAAATTGTCCAAGAATGTGTGTGTGTGTATGTGTCCTGTGATGATGGTTGACATTCCATCCAGGGTATATCCTGCCTTAATGCCCATAGAGATAGGCACAGGCTCCCCGTGACCCGAGGGAAGATCGGATATAGCGGTAGAAAATGATGAGATATATATATATATATATATATATATATATATATATCTATATATATATATATATATATATATATATATATATATATATATAATCTTGAATATTAAATTCACATATCATGTCTTTGTCTATATTTTTTTTTTTTACATCTTAAAACCTGTATATTTCACATTTTGATCTTTTATTTCTAAATAAAACAAACAACTTTATGGACATTTTCTCAGAACACACCATGGCATACAAATATGGCTGCAATGGACTACATAGCTTTAAGCAAACATTCTCCTGATTACTAACCATACATAGGAACCTCACAGTATTTACGAGCTGGAGTTACACCCTTCTCTTTGCAATAGCAAGTTGATAATAACCCAAAGGTAATGGGTCTGGGTTTTTTTTATATATATATGTTTTTATATATATATATATGTTTTTTATATTTTGACCACACCTACCAAATTTGTATTTGTTTACAATCGCTGTCTTTCTATCAACTTCGACAGACCTGTTTTAGACCTTTGGACCCAGTTCAGTTAAGTAACCCATTAAAATGATAGTTAAGTGATCATTATTAAGTAATCATTAAGTGACTGGGAATTCATCACAGTGGAACTATTAGTACAGCAAGTGCCAGGTTTAACAGTGTAATAGCCACCATCACTAACAGAGAAAAACAGGACATGGTGGTTGTTTTTTTTTTGGGGGGGGGGGGGGGGGGGGGGGTGGGGGGGGGGGGGGGGGGTGGAGTCTTTCTTCCCTGGCGGTGATTTTCCCCTTGAAGGAGAGAAGAAAGTTTGAAGGTTAATTTATTATGAAAAATGCAATGGCAAAAATAGATCAGTGTCAGAACTGCCCTGCTTCAATTAGGAAGAACGCAAGCAAATTCTTGAAAATGACAGGACAGAAGGTCACGGAATATTAAGAATGATGAGTGTCTGAAGGAGAAAAAAAGGCATTTACATTCATTTCACACCCTCAGATTGATATGACAGCGTGCAATGGAGTTCAATTTAGCAAAATAAATCGGTATATTTTGGACCAGATGAATGTATTGAGCAATGGAACACAAATAGGAGACCAAAATAATAATAATAATAAAAAATGCCTGGTGTTATTATCTGTTTTGTGACTTGTAATTTATTATAATAATTAAACTATTTCTTTATATGAATCCATATTTATGGATTTTTTAAAGTATAAACAATGCTTATGTCACTTTGTAATTTAGGACAACTGTTTAAGAATACTACATAACCTTTAATAATGTCACATAAAGCTATAATAATTGGCTAAACGCTATTAAATATGACATACAATTTTTAGATTCCTTATAATTATAGAGTTCCACTGCACCAAATGAATAATTTAGTAACTGATTTTATATATATATATATATATATATATATATATATATATATCTATATATATCTATCTATATATATAATATATATATATATATATAAGATATATATATATATATATATATATATATATATATATATATCATATTATATATATGTGTGGCTATTACACTGTTAAACCCATATATATATATTCTCCATATAATATATATATATATATTTATTATATCTATATATATATATATATATTATATATTGGTATATATATATATATGGCTTAGTGGTTAGCACGTTCGCCTCACACCTCCAGGGTCGTGGTTTGATTCCCGTCTCGGCCATGTGTGTGTGGAGTGCCTCAGGGGGTTTTTTTTTTTCTCTGGGTTTTCCGGTTTCTTCCGGTCCAAAAAACTGCAGTTAATCCATTCCAAGCCATGCTCCTGCTTTTACATCACTTGTTTGATTCCTATTTTTGTCCCTATGCTGTTTGCTGATTGTATGACTCACCGTCTTTGACATTGAGACGGTTTTATAATTCGAACAGGTCGCTGTTTTCTATTTTAAACTGCCTAACCTGCACCTGTGCATCTGTTGTGCCTTGCTTTTGATGACAATGTGTAATTAAATAGTGACATTCCTGTTACAACACACATATACAGATTTATAACGATGCTTTATGAGGAAACAGTACTACTAATGACTTCTGCGCCAGCAGTGAAAGTGCAATTATTTGTTATATATAATCTATAGAGACCATGTAATGTGAGACACCTATAATAGTTAACCCACCATTATACAGACAGACAGACAGACTTGTAGAAAAGATAGACAGACAGAAAGACAGAGATAGATAGATAGATAGATAGATAGATAGATAGATAGATAGATAGATAGATAGATAGATAGATAGATAGATAGCACAGATAGATAGATAGATAGATAGATAGATAGATAGATAGATAGATAGATAGATAGATAGATAGATAGATAGATAGATAGATAGATAGATAGACAGATAGATAGATATATAGATAGATGATAGACACAGATAGATAGATAGATAGATAGATAGATAGATAGATAGATAGACAGACACAGATAGATAGATAGATAGATAGATAGATAGATAGATAGATAGATAGATAGACACAGATAGATAGATAGAGATAGATAGATAGATAGATAGATAGACAGACAGATAGATAGATAGATAGATAGATAGATAGAATAGAGAGATAGACAGACTGATAGATAGATAGATAGATCTGCCATGAGTATATGTACAGTGAGTAATATAAATATGTGCATTATAATACTTAGCAAAAATGTGAAAAATGTTATAATAAGAGTATGTAACAGTATGTAGCAGCATATATACACATACACCTTATAACCCTTATAAGCTCCAGTCAAAACTACTGAAACACACCTGTTTGTTAGGCATCACTGTGTCCTAATACAGAAAAAGAAAACCTGCACTCCGTCTGTCTGCCTGAAGACATTACCTCGGTATTTTTATATTTATATATTTTTTCCAGCACACTCCTTAATAAATGATAATGGCATCTCACTGAGACTTCCAACGGGTGCCACGAATAGCTTCAAAATCAGCTACAGATTTCTTTTCTTTTCACCAAGCGCCCAGGGTTTATTTGTGTTGCGCATACATATTACTTTTTCGGAACGTTCCTTTCAGTACACGTTAAAGATTGCTCATCCATCCAACCTGCACGGTTACCATTACGACTAAAAAGTAACTAAAGATAACTAAAAGAAAAAAAAAAGCAAAGTAATAAATCAGCGCTTGTTTAAAAGAAAGCCTCGTCTCTGGAAGTGGTCATTATAGCTTTTACTGTTTCAAATCTGGCTCATATAAAACATAAAAGGAAATCTGAAAAAAATTATTATACATAAAATACAGTGTAAAATAATTTTTAGGTGCACACTTGAAAAACTGAACTGGTTTGGACCGAGGCTATTTACAATCAACTAATAAAATGCATTTAAAGAATAATGAAGAAGACGAATAACACAAATTTCTAATCTCTGTGTGAATCCTCTTTTATCTTCACATTTTTGCTCTGGGTTTTCATGTTTCCTATATATATATATATATTCATCTTCTACCGCTATATCTGATCTTCCCTCGGGTCACGGGGAGTCTGTATCTATCTCAGGCGTCTATGGGCATTAAGGCAGGATACACCCTGGATGGAATGCCAACCCATCGCAGGGCACACACACACTCACACACACACACACGCACACACATTCATACACTAGCGCCAATTTTCCAAGGTGCCAATCAACCTACCGTGCATGTTTTTTGGACCGGGAGGAAACCGGAGCACCCGGAGAAAAAAAACCCCAGAGGCACGGGGAGAACATGCAAACTCCACACACACACACATGGCCGAGACGGGAATTGAACCCGGACCCTGGCAGTGTTTAGTGCTAACCACTAAACCACTGTGCCTCTTTATATATATATATATATATATATATATATATATATATATATATATATATATATATATGATATATTTTTTTTTTTTTTTTTTAATAACACATATATATAAACAAACGCACAGGAGTGGTGGGCTCACTGCTTTCTATTCAGTTTCGCCCCTTAGTCTTCCCCGCTAGTGTTATGTCTGCCTTTATTTCATTAAAGAAAACGCAATCTCCCTCCCAGACGTAACGCGGAGGGCGCTTTCATCATTTGTTTTCATTACCTGTCCTTTTCCTCGAGCGCTGTTTCTGGCTCAGGTGCAATGATGAAATACGCCATATATTTGTGGGGAGTAGCTATTGTCATCCGCGAATTCTCATACGCGGGGGATTCTATTGAGAGCTACTCTGTGCTCTGTCTGACTGAGACACATCATGCCTGTTGAAAAGGTCAAGTGGAGGAAGATGGCGAACAGGATGAACTTTCCTGCTATTTGGGTTTGTGCAGAGTTTAATATCACTGTGCCCCAGAGAACAAAAGAATACATTAAAGCACTATTTCACTCAAGAGACAAAACCAAAGGAAATGAACTTGTGCACTCTTACACACACACACACACACACACACACACACACACACACACACACACACACATATATATATAATGTGCCTGTGTGACTGTATGTGTCTCCTGACTCTCACAAGTCTTAGATTTAAAGCCTGAGGCTATTTCAAAGTTAGTGCCTGTTCTTATTAAATATATACACTTAAGAGATTTGAATACATCGCTGCTTATATACACCTATATATACAAATCAAAATCAAATCAATATTTGGTATTACTACCTTTAAAGAAGTAGTGGAAGTGATGGCGTGACCCCCACAGAGCCCTGATCTCAACATCATGGAGTGTGTGTGGGATTCCATGAAGAGACAGACGGATGTGAGAACGTCTACATCCACAGAAAATCTGTGCTTACTTCTCTAAGATGGAACAACTTACCAGCCGAGTTCCTTCAGACATTGTGTGCAAGTGAACCTAAAACTTTTGCACAGTACTGTATATACATAAATACATAGTATTGTCAGTTATGGGCCGTCTCTGATGGCCTAAACACTGTCAGCCATCACTAACTTCATTCATCTTCTACCGCTTTATCCGATCTTCCCTCGGGTCACGCGGAGTCTGTGCCTATCTCAGGCGTCTATGGGCATTAAGGCAGGATACACCCTGGATGGAATGCCAACCCTTCGCAGGGCACACACACACACACACACGCTAGGGACAATTTTCCAAGGTGCCAATCAACCTACCGTGCATGTTTTTGGACCGGGAGGAAACCGGAGAACCCGGAGAAAAACCCCCTGAGGCACGGGGAGAACATGCAAACTCCACACACACATGGCCGAGACGGGAATCGAACCCGGACCCTGGCGGTGTGAGGCGAACGTGCTAACCACTAAGCCACCGTGCCCCCTCCCATCACTAACTTACTTTAGAATTTTTTTTTTACTTTTCAAAAATACCAGTGACAACCATTATATTTGTCCACACAATATTAGGCCCTCTGTTTTCATTTGAGATTTTTTTCCCCACCCATATTTATCTTACTAAAGCAGGGGTCTGGACTTCAGTATTAGATACCCGTTTGGTCACGATGAAATCAGAGATTAAAACTCAGAAGCCCAGATAAGGGTTTGTGTAACAAAAAATAAATATCTTTTTATTATTATTATTATTATTATTTACATGTCATTTTGTCAAGGCTGCAGGGAGACACAGCAGGAGGGCTGAAAAGACGCATGCAACTCCAGAGCGCCCCCCCCCAGGATTAATCAGAGACTGCTGTTCTATAGTCCGATGACTTTATCCATAAAAAAAATAATACATCTTTGTAAAGGAAATTAAATTGTGCTGCTGATCTCCGTAAGGCAACAATCTAAGAGGCTTTAATATGAAATCATTTTGGAAGATTTAGATGAAACGACTTAAAATGATTGTCAGATGGATGAGTTGGGGGGAGGGGGGGTTGGGGAAGCTATGGCAGTACGGAAGTTTGATTAAAGACAGAGGCGATCGATAAAACAGGACAGAAGGTTCTGGTGTGTAAACGGCAAACGCAAACACTCGGCAAACACGCAACTGGTACATCAAATTCCTGTGCGAAATATTAAACTGAACCTTGCTTCTGCATAGGTCACTTTTCCGATTTATCAGATCTACTCTAGACCATCAATCTTCCTGTGTGTGTGTGTGTGTGTGTTTTTTAAAAAGCCTCACTTTTTAAAGACAAGCTGCTGGAGGAAGTCTGCAGGAATAGGATGGGGATTAAACTTGGCTCTGACAGATCTTGCCGTGAGTCAGCACTTCACAGTCCCTCCCTATAGACCTATTTGCCTTTAATTACTTTCTCTGAATCTTGCTATTCTTGATTAAACAGGGGTTATAATTTGCATTTCTTCTGCCGGCACATCATGATAATAATTAAGCCTCGGTGTTGATGTTATTAACGATTTTTTCCGACATAGCGTAGAAAAGATTGTGGCTAGTATTATGCTGCTTCTGTTGAGGAGTTTGGACCAAAGTCTGTCTAAGACAGACTTATAACTGACCAGTTGAGGGTTAAGGGCCTTGCTCAAGGGCCCGCTAGTGGTGCTGTGGGGATTTAAACCTGCGACCTTCCGGTCAAGAACCCGATGCCGCAACCACCGAGATACCACCTCCCAATAATAGAATACATTACAGAACAAATTCTTTTCGTCGCATATCCCCACTTGTTTTGGAAGCTTGGGGTCAGACATGATACAGCGCCCCCTGGAGAACAGAGAGTTAAGGGCCTTGCTCAAGGAACCAAGAGTGGCAGCCTGGCGATACCGGGGTACGAACCCCCGACCTTCCGATCAATAGCCCAGATTTTCGTTAGTAAGATATTTGTTGACTGGATTAATTTGTCACTCGCACATGGTTTGGTGCTTATCTCTTAAATAATCAGTTTGTGTCATGTGACTATGACTACAACACTCTCACAGTAGAAATGTATGTTTTGACCACCCGGTTATATCTGACTCAAGGATATGATTCAAGGAATCAACACCTTTTCAGCCTGAGGTAGAATCCAGGTTTGGAGTTTTGCAGTATGCTATCCGGTGCCATATATATTCTAACACTATGTCGTGCATCTTCTATATGTAGAAGATGGGGGAGGGGGTGTAGCTCAGTAGTTTAAGGTGCTGCGCTACTGATCGGAAGGTTGGGGGTTCGAGTCCTGGTATCGCCAAGCTGCTACCCTTGGGTTCTTGAGCAAGGTCCCTCTGTGCCCTGGGGGGTGGCGTATCATGGTTGACCCTATGCTCTGACCCCTGCTTTGAAAACAAGCTGGGATATGTGACATCATTTAAATCAGTTTAAACCATTTGTTTTAATTGGTTGTACTGATTCCACTCTATCCTAATGGTCTTTTGTAGATGTGTCCCACAGTGAGAATGTTTCGAATGTGAATACACAGTGCAGAATTGAATATCCTTTCATGTGTATTGGCAAATGAAAGCGTCATGAATTACGACTAGCATCTTCTCTTGACCCAGACGAAGATGACAAGACCATTTGTCATTAACTGGTTGTGTATAGTAAGTTACGACATATTCTGAGCTGAGCAATAAAAGATATGTCACTGCATTGAGACGTTGCATTTCAGATCATGTTCATACCGGTTTGCTGTGTTTAAACTGTAAAATGGTAAAATTGGTTCTACACACACACACACACACACACATATATATATATATATATATAAATATATAGAGCTGGTGCGCCAGGGCGGTGATTTCACACGGCTTGGGCCCGTCATCGCTGCTATATTTAAATGTAAGAATTGAAGTTATTTAAGGTTGTCAGGAAAGGACCTACTTATCTTTTTTGCTATATTATTAGCCACAAAGTAATGAACTGTTGCGTTAGAAATTCAGAAATTTACAAATCGGGGCACTCTATTAAATGAGCTTGTCACAACCTCCCCTCCCCCACCCCCACATAGGTGCTATATTTACTTTACGAGTAATGACACTTGGGGCATCATTTGTTCTTCCAAAAACAGGTGGGAAGTAAGATTAAAGTCCTTAGTGACAGGCATAAAACGTTACTTGTCTTCCATTACACCCGAACACACTCAGCTGCCTGTCAGTTTGGATGGCTTTAATGTGCAGGAGACAAAAAAACAAAGAGTGTAATCACTTTAGCTAATAGTTATAATGAAGCCGAGCCGGAATTCTATCACAAAAGAAACATGGAATTAATTACAGCTCCCATGGACTAAATTGCGTTTTATTTGCATAGACCAGGGAGCAATCTACACAAAGCAGCTTCGCAGAGGATTATGAATTAAAGTTTAATGAAATGATTATAGCGGGATCACGGTGGCCTAGTGGTTAGCACGTTCGCCTCACACCTCCAGGGTCCGGGTTCGATTCCCGTCTCGGCCATGTGTGTGTGGAGTTTGCATGTTCTCCCCGTGCCTCAGGAGGTTTTTCTCCGGGTTCTCCGGTTTCCTCCCTGGTCCAAAAACATGCACGGTAGGTTGATTGGCACCTTGGAAAATTAATCCTAAACTACTTATCTTCCTGAGAAAACTACTGTAACAGTGAAGCATGCTGGGAGTATCACAGTGGGAGTCAGGGGACGAGCTTCTTCACTTCTAGTCAAGTCAAGCCAAGAGGTTTTATTGTCATTACAACTGTATATAGCTGACGCAGTACACAGTGAAATGAGACAAACGTTTCTCCAGAACCCTGGTGCTACACAAAACAACATACAACACAACATAGAGCTACAAACCACATATGGCACAACATAGAGCTACAAGAACACAAGGCGGAGGACTAGACTAAGTTTGTCCTGGCCACATAAAGTGCATTGTGTGCAACCTGGTGCAAACAGCGCAAAAACAGGGAGACAGTGCATAACAAACAACCATAACACAACATAAAATAAAACAACAACAACGTCACTGTCACCGCTCTAAACGTCCGAGAATTTGTAGAACAAAACGTCTCTCACTCACATCAAGTTCTCGGTGTGCTCATACCATTTAGACAATGATTTTAGAGAATTTTAGTCAGAAAAAAACAAACAAACAAACAAATCGTATTCACTCTACAAACACTGCCAAAATAACGCCTATTATAAATGAGCCGTGTGTGGATTGTCAAATAGAGCAATGTCTCCCCCTGGTGTCAGAGAGAGGAAAGTACAGTAGATCCAAACTGGCGCTAAAACCTTGAAATTTAGCCGCCAAAAATTATTTCACACTTCAGAAAACGATTCAAAAGAATGAGAAGTCCGTGTGTAAGGATAAATCCAATTAAAGCACGCTCACATGTGTTTACATCCTGTAGGAGGCAAAACAATGGTCATTTGAGAAATATTAGAGATGGTCTTTTCTAATGCTAATCATCAGGCTAACACCCTTAGCATAGTTTAAGCATTGTAGCCCAAATATTACATCTGGGATTATTTAAACAAGATAAACAAAAGCAAAACATGTATGTAAAGAGATAAATGTAGGATACACACCTGTATATGGTTGTATAAATTGGCTATTGTAGTTAAAAAGAAGTGCTTATTATTTCATGGGGGTGGGAAACAAACATTATGTGCAATAAATCCTTGGGAGATTTTATTTTATTACATTTTTTTTAAAGGTAATTTAACGGTATGAAGATTTCCAAACTGAAAGCCGTTGCACTGATTAAAGGAAAGGCCAAACTAGCAAAGGTTCACTTTAAAACACGGACATTGCTCATACGGACACTTCAACACGGCCACACTTACCATCCATTATACTTTTAACTTTGAATTCTTATCCTTACTTCATTCCTGTTTCTTTTAAACACATTATTTTTATTAAATTTATATTAAATTAAATAATTTCATTATTTAACATCTATTTATTATATATCTCTGCACTATTTCTTTTTTCTTTTATGTTTACCTGTTGGAAGGCCATAAAGAGCAGTTCACTGCATGTCGTATTATGTATGTACGTGACAAATAAAATTGTTTAGCTGGAAAAAATAAATCTACCGCTTTATCCGATCTTCCCTCGGGTCACGGGGAGTCTGTGCCTATCTCAGGCGTCTATGGGCATTAAGGCAGGATACACCCTGGATGGAATGCCAACCCATCAGAGGGCACACACACACTCACAATCACACGCACATTCACACACTAGGGACAATTTTCCACGGTGCCAATCAACCTACCGTGCATGTTTTTTGACTGGGAGGAAACCGGAGAACTCGGAGCGAAACCCCCTGAGGCACGGGGGAGAACATGCAAACTCCACACACACATGGCCGAGATGGGAATCGAACCCGGACCCTGGAGGTGTGAGACAAACGTGCTAACCACTAAGCCACTGTTCCCCCCTCACTATCCGTCTCCTTTTAACCCATATATTAATCTGCATCATCATTTCTAGAGGACCGGTAAAGTAATCTCCGGTAATTTTGCCGCTACGATGTTAGACAGAGAGCACTCGGAGTTCACGCAGATCAATTCCCATACACGACTATTTCTGTCTGCTGTAAACACAGCGATTATGTGACAGTCATGAGACACATTTTGCACAGCCTTATTCTACGTTAAGCAGAGTGTGTGGGGCCTTCTGTTTTGTGAAACGTAATATAGTTCTCGGGCGCGGAGGACACGCCGCACACGCATCACTCACAGCAGCAGGCTTTGTTTCAACTAATTGCTAGTCTGCGAGTTTGGCCTCTCGCTCTGTTTAGACGTGTTTATGAATCAAATGGTAGAAGTGATGAAAACAAGGTGCTTAAAGGGGGAAAATGGGCAGATGGTTTGCTTTCAGGGTATTCATCATTTACACACACACACACACACACACACACACACAAAAGCACTTTCTTAAAGTTTCTAAGCCATGATACTATATTCTTCATGAAGAAAAGCTGTTTTTTCTTTTCTTCTTTTTTCTTTCTGGCCACCTTTTCATTAAAATCATGTTCATGGTCTGTGAGCATAAACATTAATGTTCTAAGAGGCCAGTAGCTAAAATCTCCATTTATTATACATACATGCTGAGGGCCTTATAACCCTCCCAGGATTGATATTTTGCACCGATGGTCTCGATGAGGCCTGTTGTCCTTTCATTTTAACAGAACACCCGAGTACTCCAGAACACCACACTGCTCAAATACATTTTATTTGTGTAAATAAAATTCACTTGAGCAAGCAAATCTGGCACATACAATTAGAGCAATGGAAGGTGGCCTGGTCTGATCAATCAAGCCCCGTTATCACCAAGCCGCCACCCCTGGGTCCTGGAGCAAGGCCCTTAAACCTCTGGAGCACATGTGAAGAAATGACATCACTTTGCTGTAATGTATATGTAATAAATAAATGCTATTCTATTCAATTTTCACCACATGCAGTCACGTGGGTGTTGCTTTGACAATTATTATTTATTTTACCACTTACCTGCACATCATGCCAGGTACACGCCGTCATAGCAATGGTATTCCGTAAAGGTCTTCCTTTCCTTGGATCTCAATGCGATCAAGAATCACTGGGACATTCCAGGGGACAAGCAAGTCCCAACACTGGACGCTCCAATCTCAAAATTCCAGGGCTACAGAGAATGGGAATGTCTTACTGCTGTGTTTAGAGAGGACCTTTAGTTCAAACTTTGATTCATCAGAGTACATTCATGGCATTCAGCAGATGCCCTTATCCAGAGCCAGTTACAACTGAGGAATTAAGGGTTAAGGGTCTTGCTCAAGGGCCCACTAATGGGAGCTTGGAGGTGTTGGTGTTGGGATGGTGAGTGCCCACCCCCCCCCCATTTTTTTTCCCCATCCATAGTCTTCATATTCTCACACACACATGAAGGCGCATCTTTATTTTCCCTATTTGGAATTCAGCTCTCGGCGTAGTCAGCTTTGAACAGCAGACGCTTACGTATAAGCAACTCAAAATGCCATAAAGGTAGCAGACAGCAGAAAATTCAAAATAAAAGCATTTATTACAAAATTACAGAAATATAAAAGTTGATACACATTTCTTCTGCTTATGCTGAGATGGAACATCTGAGAATCGGGAATGGGAATTCAACAGTGGATATCATGAGGAGTCAGTGGTACTGCAGATGAACCTGTGCCTACTTTTTGACCCTTTTTTGTTTTCCTTCCCTTACAATCCATTCAGCTGAATATATATACACATACATACACACACACACACACACACACACATTATATATGTGTGTGTGTGTGTGTGTGTGTGTGTGCAGTGAAACCATACAAGCCATGGTTATTGATTATTGATGTGCAAGAAACCCTCCCCCCCCCAAAAAAACACTGATTTCCAGCTCTATAAGGTTTGCTTTTAAAGCAGGGAGCATTTAAAGTGTTAAAGAAATAAAAGCGGAGGATTGCACGGCTCAATACCTCAAATATGCTAATAATCGCACAAGCATACTTGTAAACTCTTAAAATAGCTGAGGCTGGGGTTTTTCTAAGGTCAGCCTATTTATCACCCAAAAAAAAACAACACATCTGGTTCCTGTGTGCACTCGAATTCGCTCAAAATCCTATTTTCATTTCAGACAAGCACATATCTAAATATAGCCGCAAGATCATGTTCCAAATAAGTTCCAGAAATAGTTCCAACAACTTTCCAATAAAAAAAACACACAAAAAAAATTATCATATATGCATATATATGTTTTTCCCCCCAAAAAAACAGTATGTTCATAAACACTTTCATGGTTCAAAATTGCAGAACTGGATAGTGCAAAAAAAAAAAAAACACCACCTAGATTTTGCAGCTGCGTCTGAATTTGCACCTATTCTTTAAAACAGACCTAGCTCACCGGCCTGAGACACACCCTCGCGGGTACGACTGAGTGTTTTGATGCAGCATATGAAATCACGGGTACAAAAATAATACAAAGTGGTACCTGAAATATTAAAACAATACGATTAGCACTAAAAATCAGGATTTTCAAGTTTACCCATCTTCATGTAAAAAACAGAGTAACCCCTTCCTCGATGTAATAGTAGCTGACGTGTGTGTGGTGTGTGTGTGTGTGTGTGGGTGGTGGGGGGGGGGGGAGCCCGAAGGAGCCCATTTTATCGAATGGCACAAAGGGTGTTCGAGGACCTTACACACAGATGTAAATAAAGGACTCGCCGAGCCGGCTTGTTCCCAGTGAGAACGAAAGAAACGACGGCCGCTCGAGTGTCTGTAGTGCTGCCGACTGAGGTAATGAGACATGATATGCAATGCATGTTCGCCATATGTAGTGGGTTTTTTTTTTTAGTCTTCCACATCACAAAAAACGTCCCTGACCGATGAATTGACCTTTTTTTTTTTAAACAAGGAGGAGGGGGGCGAGCGATAAAATTGTTTGTCCGATAAAAACACACCACAGTCCGTTAAACCTTCCTAAACCGAAAAAAGAGAACTTTCCGATGAGTGAGTGTCCGAAGCACGCAGTCCGATGCCTCTCGGTAAGTAGTAACCTTTTCATCCGTCCGACCAGCATCAAGTCATTCTGTGGTGAGGTAGATGTCCAGAGAGGTCGATCACTGATCATGAATGTTCAAATTGTTACAAAAAGAAAAGAAAAAACAATTCATTAAATAAAAAAACAAAAACAAAAAAAACACGCCGTCATTAGGATGATGGCCGGGTTGCTGCCACGTGTTTGTGAAGCCAGTCCTGTAAAGGCGTCGGAGGCTATCTGAGTCCTACCCTGGAAGTCATCCACTCCAAGCCCTGGCAAAGCCTGAAAGAGAATTCCAGCAGGTTAGGTTGGACAAGTTTGTCTAAATGATCGCCGAGCTTAAAAACGGCTTGTATTGAACGTCGGGAGTGGAGGGCGCAGCCATAGAGGCAAGAGAAATCAGCCTCGTGGAGAGTCACTGAGCAGGGATCGGAGAGGACAAATGCGGCGGCGGTAGTTGGAATGAGGACGTGCCGTTCGGCGGGTGCGCTCAGGCGGATGCAGGGGAAACGGCGCGCCGGAGTATGAGAGAGACGCGCTCCGATCTGTATGCAAGAGACACGCGGACACCGGTATAGACTGCATGCCGGTTTGAGGAAGGCTCGCGATCCGCTAGACTGTGGGTGTGTCCCGGCGTGAGTATGAGGGAAGGATAGCGCCGGGTCACACGTTGAAAGAAATAAAGATAATAAGGCTAATGATAATAAAGGCTCTCTGATTGGTGATCTGTTGTCTGTCTCCTTCCAGCTCAGACCCGGGAATCGTTCACAAATACAACAATTAAGTAAAATAAAGGTTTAAAACAGGGGTGTTAGCATTGCTACATCATTGCTCGCTTCTGTGTCGTTTTCATTTCACTTGGCGGCGAGACGGTGACTCTGGCAACCTTTGTGAACCTGAGAGCTACTATATAGATACCGAGTCGTACAAAAGGCTACCAGTTTGACGCAACTCTTCTGAAATAGCACATTTGCCTTTAATTATATATAAAATTATTAATGATTAATGATACCCATTCATCTTTGTGAAGACGCTGATGATTTCTCACAATAAGCATCAACAATGAGTTAACTAACTTTAACGAGTAGAACATTTTAATGACTTAATGAGTTTAATGACCTCCCGCAGTACCGCCGTAGACCTGTGACTTGCAACATTATTATTATTATAATAATAATAATATTAATAATTGTTTTATTATTTATTATGTTT
>JACRUU010000017.1:17731689-17739189 GCA_030449085.1 Kryptopterus vitreolus
GTGACCCGAGGTAAGATCGGATACAGAGGTAGAAGATGAATGAATGAATGAAATGAAGTCTAGAGAATGGCTAGTTGTGCATTTTCCTCTCAGAGCCGTGCCTCTGTGGCTTTAGTGAACTCGCAATTTCAACCTTTTACATAAAACAGAAGGCGGTGCGTGAGCCTCACTTGCCCACACGTGCACGCGACGAGACCAATCACGTGTGCGCCTTCCAAAAAAAGCATGACGGTTCACACGCAGCCCATGAACAAAGCAGGCATGCCAGCGCAAAGAATCTGTGCTAAATAAATAAATAAATCAAGGCACAAGTAGTCTGGCTTTTTGCCCTTTATGCTCAGATGTGGACTGATGGAAGGAAGTGAGGACGCAAAACTTGCTGGGTTTAGACAGCTGCACAATGCTATACAGGAAACTGCACCAGTATTGCTTCCTCGGGCCCGACTGACCCACACTGAGACTGAGTCCGTCAACTAAATAAACCAAATGAACCAGACAGTTCTGGAAAGTTACGCCAAAGGGAGGGGAAAAGGAAAAAAAATACTGCAATTTTCCCTTCGGAGCTTCAACAAAACAAGAACAGAATGTGCTTTGCCGAGCACAATGCTTTGGGTTTCCTGTGTTGCACATTTCCAGACAGACAACCGAAGACTCGAAATATCGCGTCAAGGAACATCTAATAATCAGAGTTATCCGACTAGGATCGGCGCCCTCGGCCAAACTGTTCATTTAGGTGATTATAGTAATTGTGCGCAAACACGAGTTTAAAGCTCTTTAAGAATGGGAAATATCTTTAAGCTTTGACCGGGGGAAAAAAAAAGACTGGTGAAATAGAATTCTTGTTAACCGAGTTGAACAGGTCCGCCGTGCCTGTTCCTAACTGTAGCTACGATCGCGCTGTATACGAGATGCTAATCTGCCTGGTGAAACGATAAGGGTGGCGGCGTGTTGGAAAGGATACTCGTATTTCGCTATAGGAGACTGCACTTGTTATAATGAAAAGTGATAACAGGAACTGACTTGTCTCGGACATTCCTGTAGCTATTCATCGAGAGAGAAAACGTGGTGATGTGATGCGTATTCAAATTTGGTCAAATGCATACATACATTTTATCAAAAGATATGAAATAATAATTTCCGAATATGAAAAATTCGGAATTTCTAAAATTCAAAACGGTTTCTAAAAAACGAAACGTTTCGTTCATTCACGCACACTGCATGAATCACGTGTTAAAAACATTAGTGAAATACAAAAAAGAACAAATGACTAAAGAAACTTCAGTGCATCCACTCACATTTCCTAAATTTCCCCGAATTACGCCTACCAGCTGCACATTCACATCAGGTATGAGCTCCTCACTATATTAGCGTATATTACCGTATGGAACCTTCCAAGCGCATTACATTCCCAAATGTTTTTCTTTTGTGAACGCAATGCGCTTCCGTATAACCTAAACGTATCACCAGTTTATATGGAAGCAACCGGAACAGAATTCTTAAAAGGAGCCACGCCACATATTTTACACTTAAAACCACCACTAAACAAAGTACAATTAAAATGAACAAGAAATTACTATTAAAAGAATCATTTCCAGAGTAAAATAAATATTAAATAATCAATTTTATTAAAGGGAGATATTTTGGGAGAAATGTATATAATTATAACATCTGGTATAGAAAGGTATTAATTTATGCTACATTGAAAATGTGAGATTAAATATTTCAATCGATAGACAGCCCTAATATATAAATATTTATTGACAAATAAAACACTTATTTTGTATGTTTTGCACATCACACCATAACAGAACGGGTTTTAGTCCTTAAAGCTGATTATTCAAAAGCTACTGATTTATCAACTCCAGCAGTAAAATACATCAAACGGACTTTTCAGTTCCTCGGAGGACACCCAGACGCTCACATCTGCTCGGTCGGATGGGGATCGCCGACTTTGCACGCATAACGTCACGGGATGTTACAATATGGAAGGAAAATGGCTTCCTCGCAGGCGCTTTGTTCACCGGGTCACCCAAGGCACCGGACCTTCTGTCACATCCTGCGTCAGAAAAAGACCCAGCGTCTGTTCTGCAACACAAAAGGACTATGGGGGTGTAGGGGGGGATTGTATTGAACACTGTGACCCTCTCACCCTTTGCATTTCCATAGAAAAGAACTTGACACTCGCCGGCCCCAAACTACTGTATGCGACGAGATTAAAAAGGACCGATCAGCCCAGATGGTCAGTGGAAAGACTCGTACTGTAAGCGGAAATCGATTCATTACTTTCCTTGCAGTGCTGCGTTTCGCTTATTGTAGAAATTCAGAATTCGTTACGCATTCAATTCTTGCATGCTTACTCCAGGTTTACTCCTGTGTAACTTTCCTGAGGATCTAAATCATATTATGAACAGAAAAAGGGTCAAAATCGTATATACTACAATATGAATTCTTTCATATATCTTGATGTAATGCATGCATTTGACAAAATCTGCATACGCATCACAACATACAACCCCCACCACCCCAAATAAAACAGATCTATACAATAGAATACACCACACAGCTATTTATGACTGGTCTGGAGACCAATTCCTGCTTATACTCAAGCCACATCTAAACAACACTATAATTATCATAATAATTATTATTATTATGTACAAGTCCTGTGTCGAAGTATTACAAGCACCGGTTCCTCTATGGATGTTTTTGGATTATTTACAACACACCACCCAGTACCTCTAACCTTCGTGACAAAAAAAAAGTGATGTTTGATTTAAAATAAATAAATAAAAAAATAGAGACATTATTATTCATTGTCCGAAGATATGTTGTGTTATAACCACACAATGGCAAAGCACATTCCATCAGCCCTATGTGATTCTGGTTAAAAAAATAAAATAAAAAAGAAAACCCTATCGACAGCGTTTGTAAATGTATGGTTATTTAGCAATCACTATTTGCATAAACAAACAAACAAACAAACAAGCACAACACCTATACACAATTCTGCGCGTGCATTGCTTTGCCTGGTTTAAACTCCTGCTTGTGCGCAGTCGCAGAACCTCGCGCTTTCGGTTTATACAGAGAACACACAAATTCCACTAGAAAATTGTCATTCTTTTTAAAAAAAAAAACAAACAAAAATAAAAGTTGCTTTTCTATGTAAAATTAAGACGTAAACATTACAATTTGAGAGAAACCCACTAACACCATGTTTGCTAGTATTACTTGTTCTTTAATTGGGTCGCTCCCAACCACCTGTTTATTCGACTTAAGAAATAACACACACACACACACACACACACACACACACACACACACACACACACGTATATCTTCCAACTGATATTTGCTCAGTCTTGTTTAGATATAAACGCGTTGCTCCTCAGGCGTATAACACTATAATCTAATAACCGTTAGCGGGTTCTGACTCAAGAGTAGCCTTGAATAAATACCTGTTTAACGAAGTTTAACACGCAAAAACACATTTTTCACATATTTGTATCACATTGTCATATTTCCGCTACTTTTAAATTTCGCATTAGCGCCAGTGCAGCTAGCTATAGACCTGATGCTGCATTACTGTTAACACACACACTCTCTCACACACACACACAAACAGCTGGAGTGGTTACGAGTACCATAAGCCACTAAACCACATACAATAGAACAACTTACCCTGATTACAGAAAAAACTCCACAGCTTGGCGACGATCAGACCCATGATTTTGTTTGTTTTTTTGTCAATATATATATTCTGAATGGAGCTCGGGAGTGAACTAGCGGCCTGCTGCAGCGTTTCCGTGCTAACCCCGTTATGTTTTGGTGATTTGGCTACGCTAGCTGATCCACGAAGCCCATCGCAGGTCCGGGGAACAACGATCTGACCGTCTGTGGAATTAGCTTTAAAACCCCGAGCCGGATGAAATCACTCCAGTTTCTGTCAAAAGCCGGAGCAGCGTCCACATCTCTCACGTCTCTCTGGGCCGAGCTGCTCCAGTAATCCGCTACAGTCACATCCCAGACTTCAGCCACCGGGACACGGAGGCGAACACGGGACGCCGTTGGGAGAAATAAAAGAAAAGAAACCCTGCTCTAAGCTTGGTTTAAAGCACTTTTTGCTTTGGGAAAAAAAGAACAAAAGTTTGCATACAAAACTAACCCCGGGGTAGGTGAGGAGGAGGAGAGGGGGGTTAGTAGGCAGTAGTACTGTTATAATATAGGACTAACGCACAACCATCCCCCAACGCCTTACTTCTCCCACACGAATATCTCCCACGGAGCCCGCCTCCTGCGTTATGATTGGCTACGTTTTCCGGCTTCTGCACGATGATTGGCTAATCGCGAATGCTCGCTCCTAAACCCGTGGACTGTGGTTAGTCTGATCATTCCCAGGTACACTTATTTATCTGTCTGTCTGTCTGTCTGTCTGTCTATCTATCTGTCTATCTGTCTATCTATCTATCTATCTATCTATCTATCTATCTATCTATCTATCTATCTATCTATTTATTTTTATTTAGGATGCAACCCGTATGCAAAGGGATTCCGACTCTTCGGAGAGTCAAATAATTCGGCTCATCTCACCGACGTGAGTCTCTTAAGCGTCATGAAAAGTATCTATCAAAATGTTAAGTTGTATAGTTGAAGATTTTGTTTTATTGGGGAAAGTGGAATTAGTTCATTTTTGAACGAGTCTTTAACTCATATCAAAGTAGTTCATTTTCAACTGGACGTGCAAGAGCAAAGATATTTCTGAAGGTTAATGTAAAGAAAATTGAATTTAGTAGTCCATCTTTCAACGATTTGTATTAGTCTATTAACGAATAAAACCCATGGACACACCTTTTAAGTCAGTGTTTTTTTCCCCCTCTTCATTTTTTATCGTTTTCAACATTATAAAATGTTGATTCCGTGATAAAATATGCAATTTACGTAGCCAACAAAACAACATGAAATAACCCAGAACTCGAACTCCACTTGTGTTCACTTGAGCACTTATGTGGTCCCTAATCCGGGTGCTATAAATCGGTGGTTTTGGAGACTGGCACTTCTATGAATCTTATCCCCTGCAGCAGAGGTAGATCTTGCTATTCCTTTGAATGGTCCTCATGAGATCCTGTTTCATCATAGGGTTTATTTTGTTACACCGACTGACCTACATTTCTTAAAGTCCTGATGGACTGCCTTTGTCTTTACTTAACTGAGTGTTTCTTGCCATAATATTCATTTGTTCAATAGTTATAATAGCACTTATAGGGATATCGCCTCAGTACTCATTCTTACCTCTAAACCGATGGTATAAAGCACATTCTAAAGGTATGTTGTTTAACACATTTTTGTTTATTTAGCCTGTTATTTTACAGTTTGAATGTCTTCAGTAGTAATGTACACTGTTGAGAAAAAAAAATGAAATGCATTGTGAATACATTATTGAATGCAGCGAATGCCTTTTGTTAAAAAAAAATACAAATTCATCCCAATGGGAGGTTGCCAGGGTGAACAATGCCTTCTCTACTAACCTAAACTCTTATCAGAATCACTGCCTAACTGTTATTCCCAATAATCAATGCTGAGTGTTTGAGTTTTTATCCAATCAGATTTCAGGCATCACATGTTTCTGGTGTGAAATGGGAACTACTGTAAACTCGGCCGTGTGAACATTGCAGGTGTCCTATTGAATCAGTTCCAAGTTGCTTAAAGCTTTTGCTTTAACCAGTCAGATTGTGACTTGATTACATCACGGCCGTCTCGAATGTGTCCAAACATGTCATCATTTTCATGTCCTTTGATAGGCCGGTCACAGAGCGCACTAATCAGAGCTGACAGACGTTAGATACTGCAAAGTTAAGATGCCCAAGTATGTCCATGCAGATTTAATTTCTGTAGAGTTGCAAAGAAACTGATGTGGTTATAGACATTTACAAAGAGTAATGTGTTCATTTTCTGCTGGACGCTGCCACGAACAAAGCTTTGAAAGATATCTATAGGTTACATACAGAAAATAGAATAGAGTAGTTTACCTCTCGACTCTTCTGGTCCAAATCATTTGTTCTATTAGAAAGTGTCTCCCAACTACGCTATGCAGAACATTACACAGTAAACAGGATGGAGTACTTCATATCATTAGGTCTCTGGTCCAAGCCATTCTTTAATCACACGACTCCCAATTAAACTGAATTAAGTAGTGTACATCTTGACTCCTCTAGTCTGAGCCATTTGTCCTTTTAACACCGGATTTCCATAGATGAGACACACTGCAATTGCATTTTTTTTGTTTGAATCTTGACATTATTATTAGAAAACACTCAAAATTTAATTTTAATCTTGACATTATCATTACACTAATTACGGGAGTCACATGAATAATGGACATCATTCATTCTATTGATCATTCATTCATTCATCTTCTACCGCTATATTCTATCTTCCCTCGGGTCACGGGGAGCCTGTGCGTATTTCAGGCGTCTATGGGCATTAAGGCAGGATACACCCTGGATGGAATGCCAACCCATCGCAGGCCACACACACACACACGCACACACACACACACACACACACACACTCTCACACACACATTCATACACTAGGGACAATTTTTCCAAGGTGCCAATCAACCTACCGTGCATGTTTTTGGACCGGGAGGAAACCGGAGAAAAACCCCCTGAGGCACGGGGAGAACATGCAAACTCCACACAAACATGGCCAAGATGGGAATCGAACCCGGACCCTGGCGGTGTGACACGAACGTGCTAACCACTAAGCCACCGTGCCCCCTCTATTGAACATTTTCATTATTATATTTTCACATTTTTTATTAGAACTATTTGTAAAGTGGATATATGTGGGCTGGTTGGATCTGCTTATTGGAAATGCAACATTTTATATTCTTAATGATTAAGGGGGCAAAATGAACAACAACAACAACAACAAAAAGATTCATTCATTCTGATGAACCGGATCCAAGGAATCACTCAAATGATCCGATAGACTCATCACTCAACTCCATGAAGCGCATCTGCAACAGTGTCCTATCCGAATCAATGAGCCGACTCTTTAGCGAAAGACGCATGTTTATCCCATACGTCAGCGGGTTCGCCATATTGAAAGGGTCGACGACGATTTCTTATATAGTTACAGGCAAAACAATGTTTTTGTAATGTGAGAAGCAAGAAAGCACACGGATTGTTGCGTGATTTAATTGATTAAAAGGAGACGTAATGTACATATCCCACAATGCAGCTTGTAATTCCAGCTTGTAAACAATGGTGGCGGAAAACACCAGAGAGAGAGAGAGGGAGAGGGAGAGAGAGGGGGAGGACAAAACCAGTGACTTATAATTATTTTTTTTACCATAACATCTTTCATTTCTCAATAAAACAAACGTAAGCGTCCCCCAGCCTGGGTTTGAACTCTGACCGTTGCATGACGTTCGCGGAAATACTAGTGAAACGTGGGCGTGATCCCGTGTGGAAGGTACCGATGCGGTTATTCCTGCAT
>JACRUU010000017.1:17744189-17859189 GCA_030449085.1 Kryptopterus vitreolus
AGTTCTGTAAGGAATGCATTATGAGTAGTAGCTCCCTCCCTTAATATTTGCGTTATAGTAAATGTAAGAAAATTATGCTTTGTGTTCGTCAGTCACATAAAATCCCAATGAAATGCATTTCTTTGATCTTTATAACGTGACAAAATGTAGAAATAGTCAACGTGTATGAATACTTTTGCCACACACTGTATTACAGTGTCATTGGGGTTGGAGGTGTAAATAGTTCCTTCATCAACCTTAATAAAACTAAAGAAGATTTTTTTTTTTAATTTCTTTTATAGAACTTTTTCTGACCAATCAGATTTGGGAAGGATGTTAATACAGGAAAATCGCCTTCTGTAAGGCATATATTCTAAAACCTTTAATAGTCTTTGAGATTTAAAAAAATGTATTCTTTTTGCACGTCAGCAGACGCTCCTCCGTTCCCAGAAGAGAGCTTTGATAGGATATTATTAGATTCCCCATGCAGCGGTTTGGGACAGAGACCTAACATGGCGTTCAACTACAGTCTCAAGGAAGTGTGCTCATACCAGCCTTTACAGAGGAAGCTCTTCCGGACGGTAAGCTAAGCGCTTGTGCACAAAGCAGGAAGTTATTGTATAATGTTTATGTCTAGCAGGAAAAAAGGCTGATATCCAGATGGCGCTTGGGGGGCCGAAGTGAAATTGTAATATATTGAGAAAAAAAAAACAATTATTTATATATTATATATATTATATATATATATATTGTATTCGCATGTCGACCTATGTAAACTAAGGTGTGTTTACCAAAACAAAAGAGCAGTATTAAGAAATCATAAAATGATTAAAACATGAAAAATATTGAGCATGAATTGACTTTCAAATTTTGGTTTGTTCCATTTTAGACTAATTTTTTTTTTTTTTTAGTAGACTTTAGATTTCTGTACGAACAGACGGATACGGAGATTTTTGATACAGAACTGATATTTTGAACTGTTATTTGTATAAGATGTTTTTTACTAGTAGATAAAAAGGGAGATATATTATATATATATATATATATATATATATATATATAGATATTATATATATATATATATATATATATCTATATATATATATATATATCTATATATTATTAGTAGTAAGTATATACTATGTATATATATATATATATATATATATATATATATATATATATCTATATATATCACTATACCAGGGTTTCTCAAGCTGGCGGCCACTAGATGTCGCTAGGGAGGCCGCATTGAAATTCTACTATCCAGTTTAGAAAGAAATATATTGTACACGACAGAAGGATTGTCGCCCTATGTAAACTGTGGTGTGTGTTTACTTAAAATAAATAAATAAACAAATAAATAAATTTTGCACAGCACACTACACCAGTGCCTCCGTTGATATTCTAGTGCACAGAATAATGCACAGTTAGCGATGAACAGACTGATAAATGCTAAGACATTAAGATGTATATATTTTTAGATGCAGACTCTCGGCTGAGAAGGTTAATACAGACGTGGCTCGGAAAGTAAATAATATAATTAATAGACAAATATAAATATTTATCTGTAAAGATAGATAAATAATTAAAAAAAAGTTTTCCATGTAAAATTGTACGTTTGAGGATGTTTTTCTTACCCTCACAACTCTACGCAATGGTGCCTACTGTGGAAAAAGCTTGAGAAGCACTGCGCTAACGCATTACCGCAAAAGTCCCTATTATGTGACATTCATTAACTGCCAGTAGATGGCGCAGTTTGCTTTCTCCATTTATTGCAGTTTGCAATAAATGCTATAACGTAAATGGAAATTTGGTGTAAATCCGAGTATAATTCAGAATGTGAATTGTCTGTTGATATGTAATATCTTTATTGTGTATATGTGTTGCAGGCTGTGCATCTGTTGAGAACGGGAGGTGTGTTAGTGTACAGTACCTGCACTGTAACACTTGCTGAGAATGAAGAGCAGGTGGCCTGGGCATTGAAAACCTTCCCATGTTTAACTCTCGAGCCGCAGGTAAGCGTTTGAACTCAGACACCCGGCTATAGACTCCCTGATTTACCATTTAATGTATTTTTCTCCATGCATGTGTATTAAATTGATTCTATCCAATCAGATTTCAGAAGTTACGTGACATGTTGCCTGGGTCGCAAAGGTACCCATCTGATGGGTACCTTTGCGACGCGAAAAGCGACTTGAAAACGCTGACGCTGCTGGACCCCTTCTAGAGATCCACCGAGTCATCAAGGTGAAATCCGATTCGCCTTCAAGCAACAGGAAGGCGAATCGGATTTCACCTTGCTGACTCGTTGGCACTCCAGAAGGCGTCCAGCAGCGTCAGCGTTTTCAAGACACTTTAATTGCGACCATAAACTGTAGCAAACTGCGCAAATATATTCCTGTTGATTTAGTTTTTTTACGTGAGGGACGGAAAAACTGGATATCATTTAAAATCCCCCGGAAAACCATGATCATAAAAATGCACAAACTTTGATGACTTCAACAAAATATGACTCCTGATAAAACTGTAATGATTATACTGATGACACAATGGCACCATATATTCATTCATTCATTCGTTCATCTTCTACCGCTTTATCCGATCTTCCCTCGGGTCACGGGGAGCTTGTGCCTATCTCAGGCGTCTATGGGCATTAAGGCAGGATACACCCTGGATGGAATGCCAACCCATCACAGGACACACACACTCACATTCACACAGACATTCATACACTAGGGACAATTTTCCAAGGTGCCAATCAACCTACCGTGCATGTTTTTGGACCGGGGAGGAAACCGGAGAACCCGGAGAAAAACCCCCGAGGCACGGGAACATGCAAACTCCACACACACATGGCCGAGACGGGAATTGAACCCAGAACCTGGCGGTGTGAGGTGAGGCACCATACATTATTGTTATAAAATTCCTCTCAAGGTTGCGTCATCTTAATAAGTTTTTCCCTGCCATTGTCTTTAGGGACATATTTAGTCATTTGAAATTCACATTCTGAGTAGATTTATTTATGTTTTGTGACAAGTGCTGTATGAATCGAATGAAATGAAACCGATCAAAGTTTAATTGGGCTGCATGCAGGTCGGAAGAAAAATTGGTTGGAGCTTTGACCTTGTAATATTTTTATTTATTTTTGTCAATCGCTAATCCAGTATCCAACATTTTTGCCAAAAAAAATCATATTGACACTTTTTTCCCTCTCCCACTCTTTTTTTTTTTTTTTTTTTTTTTTTTTTTTTCCCCCCTTCCCCAATTTCTCAGGAGCCACACCTTGGATCCCAAGGCATGCCCGGAGCTGAATTATCACATGACCAGCTTAGTCTGCTGCAGAGGTTCCGCCCAGAACTCTCCTGGGGCGGGGTTCCTGACATCGGCACCCCAGAAGACCCCGTATTAAACGCCGACACGGACACCATCGGCTTCTTCATAGCAAAATTCGCCAAGAGATAACACGCGTTTTCCCTTTGACACGTGTGCCACGGAGCAGCCCGAGGAGGGAGGGGTGAACGGAGAGCATGAATGGAGGGGAGAGAAGGGGCGATGCCTTGCGTCGTTCTTCTTCCGTTGCCATGGCGACAGTGACGCAACGGCTGCTATGGTGATCGCTGGGTTTTGCGTGACCGTTGGACTGTGACAAGGAAGCAGCATGCAGCCAGAGGACATGATGCTATTGACAGTTTGTCCCTCACTCTCTCTCACACACACACACACACACACACACAGACACACACGCACACAAGGAGCAAATGACCAGCAGCTGAATGTGTTAATCAACCGATGCACAAAGCAATGTACTGTTTACTTTCTCGCTTTTTTCTAACCCTGCAAAAATTTTGCAATGCGGTTAATCAGACGTGAACCAGACGTGATTTAAGTGGGCATTGAATAAAGAAGACCCTCCCGTCTTGTCGAATCATCCACCCGGTGAAAAGTTGATTTATATACTTCATGACTCATTGTGGAATGCTGGCGTGTGTGTGTGTGTTTTAAATAGACAGATCCGCATTTAGAAGAAAAGTTGCGCAGCACGTAATGGTTGATTAGAGCAGCAGTGTCTTAAAGCAGCCTGCGAGTGTGAATGCGGGGGCGTCTGGAAGCATGTTTGCACCCTAAATTAGTCTTCCGTAGCGTCATCGCTGCCCGTTATGACGACTTAGTGTCTGCCTTCCCACCTGGGACGTTCGCAGATTGTTTCTGGCGTCCTATTTATAGTGACCAATCATCACCGTTTCATTATATGCACGGAATGTTTCTTAGCAGAAGGTAATCACCGTATACCGGCAGCAGGTGAGAAGTCGCGGGCTAAAAATGTACCAGATTTTTCACTCGTGCAGGTTTTAAAAAACGAACGGAGTGGGAGATCAGGAAGGAGAGTCGTGCTGGTTATTTTAGGGCCAGAGCTGAGAAGGGGATGAGAGTTTTGAGTTTGTGTGTGTGTGTGTGTGTGTGTGTATATGTATGTCATATATATATGACATATATATATAGATAGAGAGAGAGAGAGATAGATATGTATATGTTTGTGTATATTGAAATATATATATTTCATTTGTTCGTTCAATTTTCCAAGGTGCCAATCAACCTACCGTTTTTGGACCGGTGGGTAAACCGGAGAACCTGGAGAAAAACCCCCAAGACAGGAATCGAACCCAGACCGTGGCGGTGTGAGGCGAACGTGCTAACCACTATATAATACATATGTATGTGTTATATATATATAACACACACACACACACACACACACACACACACACACACACACACATATATATATATATATATATATATATATATATATATATATATATATATATATATATATATATATATATCTATGTGTGTATGTATGTATGTATATGTAAAATGTATTAGGGCTGTCAATCGACTAAAATATTTAATTGCACAGTTGCCACGAGTTAACTCATGATTAATCGCACATTAATCACATGTTTTCAATGTACCATTAATGAATACTTTTCATGTTTCTCATGTTTCTACTCTAACTAACTGTAACAGATGTTAGAATTATATCAATTTCACTCAAAATCTCTCCCTTTTAATAAAATTGTTGACTATTTAATTTTGGAATGCGATGCACTTGCGTAAAGTTGCATACGGTAATTGTACACTAATATAGTGAGGAGATCATACCTGTTGTGAATGTGCAGCTAGTAGGCGTAATTCGGGGAAATTTAGGAAGTGTGAGTGGATGCACTGAAGTTTCTTTATTCATTTGTTCTTATTCGTTGTTCTGGGTTTCGTTCATTCGCCAACACAACGCAGAGTGAAGGAGCAGATCACTCGCATAGTAATCCACACTGTGTTGATCACACATTAATAAAATGATTGACGTTAATGGGAATTTTCGTTAAGACGTTAACTTTGACATCCCTAATACACACACATATATATATATATATGTGTGTGTGTGTGTGTGTGTGTGTGTGTGTGTGTGTATGTATGATGTGTGTATATATATATATATATATATATATATATATATATATATATATATATATATATATATATATATATCTATATATTAGTGTACACACACTGTATATCTAAGATTTTAATGTGATCGTCAGAATAAGAAGAAAATGTGATATCAGTGCCTGTGGCGTGTTTTGTTGGTGTCATATCGGGCTAGCAGGATTTTTCATAAGCTGCTGATCTCCCAGGATTTTCACACACAGCTTTCTAAAGTTAGAGACTAGCACGAGCTGACAAGAAAGCCGTGGTAATTGAAACTCTTTGCGAGCGTGCTGAGGAGAAAATATCTCAGGATGCGCCGCATGTCGGAAACGAGGACCTCATGCGGTTCCGTGTCGGTCAGCTGATAATGGGAATTTGACTATTGGAATCGTTTCCAATTCTTATCGATTGCGAACCAACCGCAGATGCTTAGTCATGTTGGTCGTGACGGCTTGCTTAGTTTATTACAATAAATACATTTATCTTTTGCAAAGTATATGCCACAATTTTTAGAGCTTCCCTCGGTCCATCTTGTATACTGGTATTTCGATTGCCACATGAGGTCCTGGCAGATTGGATGTGTGGAAGGTCCTGGAAGATTGCCAAGTGAAGGGGAAAAAAAAAACAACCAAAAATCAATAAATTTTCATTTTATAACAAGGATCTGATTCCAGAATCAGAATCGATTTTCGATCCCCAACCCTTATCTGAGACTACAGTGGGCTCTGGATGGACCATTTCAAATGCAAATTGATCATCTATATATAGTCAAATCAATAAGGTATATGTAGTTTGGATAAACTGGAACGACTCCTACTTTCTACCACGGCGTATTAGAGCAGTTAAATATGACTTATGTACCAGTGATACCTTCTGTCTTTTAAAAAGGATTCAAATTAATTGCCTGCTTTGCTGTTCCAAGTCCAGATGTGTGATATCTCATTATTTCACTTACGAGGCGGCGCATAAATGGTCTGGAATAGATCTGTAGCATTTGGAATCTGTTACGGTTAATTTGATCAATAGACGGGGGCGGGGGGGGGGGGGGGGGGGGGGGGGGGGGGGGGGGGGGGGGGGGGGGGGAAGCCTGAAAGAACCCACCAGAGAGAAAGTAAAACAAAAAAAAAACATTAAGCAATGGCCAAATCAATCCATTTTGTGCAGTCCCAAAAACAGAAATACACCGATGAGCTCATGAACACTGTGGACGAACGCAGTAAACCACTGGAACGGGTGACGCAACAATGCGAGCTGTAACTGACCAATCTCATGTTGGCGAATCTGTGGAAAGGTCAACACTCATCTCAGTAAATACTGAGTGTTTACCACAAGATGCCGTAAACCATTTATAAAACTTAAAAACGGGAAGAACAGATTAGATTTAGAGTTAAACATAAATGCTCTTACTGAGCATCAAAATGAACCTTGAGTAATGTACAAAAACATGTTCTCAGTATATTTAGATGTTTGAAGTGCATCTGAAAATGTTTTTTTATCTGATATCATAATTTAATTTATATTTTTTACATCCTTTATCGATCCTGTGTGGGAAATTCTTTTCTTTGCATATCCCAGGTTGTTTGGATGCTGAGGTCTGAGCGCAGGGCCAGCCATGATACAGTGCCCCCTGGAGGACAGACGGTTAAGGGCCTTGCTCGAAGACCCAAGGGTGGTGATACCAGGGCTCGAACACCCCCACCTTCCGATCAGTAGGCCAGCACCTTAAACCGCTGAGCTACACCCTAATACACACTAATTATGCAAAAAATTCCTTTTTTTTTTCTTCATTAGCAGATTATTTGGCATCCAAACTGAACCGACTACATCCAACTCGATCGTTGTTCTTGTTTAAGAGACTAGATCTCACCCTTACAGCAGGTGGCAGTATTCTGTACTCGGCATCCGAACGCATCGACTGGAAGCGCTAGAACTGTGAATATATAAAGCAAGCGAATGTTTTTTTTTTCCGATGATATACTATTAGCATCTATTTTTTTCCTCAATAGCCAATCGGGATTCTTTTCCTTGACCACAAATGCAGAAGCGCCGGACGCCCTCCAACTCGAGGTTATTAGGTTGTGTAGAAGATCTCTCATTCTGGGCTTCATTCATTCATTCATCTTCTACCGCTTTATCCGATCTTCCCTTGGGTCACGGGGATCCTGTGCGTATCTCAGGCGTCTATGGGCATTAAGGCAGGATACACCCTGGATGGAATGCCAAGCCATCGCAGGACACACACACACATTCATACACTAGGGACAATTTTCCAAGGTGCCAATCAACCTACCGTGGATGTTTTTTGGACCGGGAGGAAACCGGAGAACCTGGAGAAAAACCTCCTGAGGCACGGGGACAACATGCACACCACACACACATGGCCGAGACTGGAATCGAACACGGACCCTGTAGGTGTGAGGCGAACGTGCTAACCACTAAGCCACCGTGTTCTGGGCTTCAACCTCATTTATTTTCCGTGTCCTTACTTCGTACTGCTGATGGTAAGTTTCTTCCAAATGTCCATGTTTTGTTTCTTAATACCGTTTAATGTTTCCACTTTTGGCGACCAACTCCGAGCAAACGAGACACGCGAGCTTTGATACAGGCAGAATAACTGCATGCTTTCCTTATTTTTGAGAATGCCGTTGTTTTTCCACTCAATGAAAATTTCATCTGCACATGACTGAGTAGTCTGAGTATCTGTAATAGTAGTGACCCCGTGGTGCTGTAGGACCCAAAACACCTACTGACCTGATCATGTGTCTGATTTATAAATTGCATTTGATTACAAAATAGCGCTCAGCAAACAATAGTCATTACGTGACAAGACCTCGCCGTCTGTCCTTTACATTCGTAAACAGATCATCTTCCCGTTTTCCATCTTCGGCTTCTCCGTTTTTGGGGAGGGGTGGAATAAATTTGTCCGAGGTGAATGGTAACATGAATGCTAATGAGAGAAAAGGTGGGGCTTGGTGGGGGCGGAGGGCACCTGGCGGTCACGATTGAGGCGTGAATGTACTAACAGCATTCTGGGATTTGTAGTTTGGCGGTGTATGTGCTATATCTAGTTCTAATACACATTACAGTATTGATGTGTATTAGTACACATTCGGTAGTCTTAATATCACATTCCATTCTGTAGTATTAATATTAGTATTAATACATGGTGTAATATATGCATCATGACCTCGCGGGCCAAAAATAGTTACGCCCCCTAGTGTTCTAGATAAAGGATGAACGAACAAAGCAAAGACTTCAAGCAACTTGGTTCGAGTGTCACAACAATTCGTTCAGACGGATCAAACAGACGGATGATGACCCCCGCCACCGCCCCCGGCAACCAAAAACACACCTTCCGTCATTCATGCGGCAATGAAAATTTAATAACGAATCATATTTATTGTTTAATATTCACGTGTCCACACACCGATAGAACAAGTATGCATGGATACCCTAATATCTTATTTACATTAACGTAGTCATCTTTGAAAAACATCAGTCATTTACAAAGGAGGCATAGTAACAGAGAGCCAAAAAAAGTCCAGAGGGCAGGTTAGCAGCACATGTACGTGTAGGTGTGTGTGTGTGTGTGTGTGTGTGTGTGTGTGTGAAAGTGTGACAGGCCCAGAATGTGCATTATTAGCTTCGTAACACTCTATTCAGTTTCTATTTGATTGTTTTTTTTTTTGTCTTCTTCTATTCCTAAAGGTTTTTAACGAGCCTGGAACCTAAAGTGACCTGGAATATGTATCAGACGAGACCGAACAGATTTGACCCCAACGCGTCGTCACTGTGGCATTCAAAGGAAATTCTTTTTTGTGGACTAGTTGGATGGATCAGTCCTGGCAGCCTGGAAGTACAAAAAAAAAAAAAATGACCGCAGATTTTGGCAGTTCACAGGTACGAGTCTTTATGGACATAACAACTCCTAATCCCTCAATCTTTTAATATTTGGAATGATCTACACAGTATCCAGGACGGGTATACAAGGTACCTGACTTTCTGTTTCGGAGACGTTCGGGTTATTCCGGGTCGATTTGTTTATAAAAACAAACAAACAAACAAAAAAATTGCCAACACGATGGAACATTCCAGTACATCTCGATGCTAAAGGAGCAGTTTGTAAGCTCTTCGGTTGTGTGTGTGTGTGTGTGTGTGTGTGTGAGGCCGATGGCAATGAAACGCTAGGCGAAACGAACCCTTAGATTTCCCCGCTGGACAAATTGAACTTCACAGTATCTAAAGCTAAAATTAGAAGACATTCGTGGAAATCCATTCGGAGATTACAAACTGCGCCTTTTACTGCGTATTTTTCCTACTGTTGTTGATCGAGGTTGGCAATAATTCTGGACCTGAATCGAGCTTTTGTAAAAGGGGTACGATTGGTCTGTTCAATCCAAGCCATGGCTGTGTTTTGGTGGGGATCAGGGATTCAGGAGGGGGGGGGGGATGGGGGGTGATTTGGGTGTTTGTGCGTTACTGCTCTAAGTAGGGATCGGTCTCCCAGTCTGTCTCTTCTTCTTTTTTCTCGTCTCCTTCGATAGAGCGTTGTCTTTCGCACTCGTGATAGTGCTCTGCTTGCGATCTCGGCTGTCCCAGTTGCCGGTCGTTGCGTTTGCCGTGATCGTGCTCTCGCTCCCTTGATCCCTTCCCGTGGTGGTGATGGTGGTGGTGATGGTTGTGTTGAACGGGCTGATCTTCCTCCTCTTCATCCTCGTCGTCCTCCTCCTCTTCCTCGTCCTCGTCCTCCTCCTGTTCTTTCTCGTCCTCTCCGTTGCGGGCGTGACGCGTGTGCGGCGCAGGCGAGTCCGAATGCCCGTGAGCCGCGTGGGGTTCGGCGCATGCCGAGTCTCTGCTCTCCAGCGTCTCTTGCCTGGAGAGTGTGCGTGCTGCACGACTGTGATGGTGATGGTGGTGGTGGTGGTGGTGGTGATTGTGGTGTTCGGTCCGTGTGGACGAAGAGCGGTGGTGTATGTGCGGGACTCTTCGCTCGCTCCGTAACGCTCTCTGTTCTTTGGAGGCGTCTTCCTGCGGATCGTCTTCCTCGGGTTGGTCCAGGCTCTCTTGCTTTTGCAGGCGATGGTGGTGACGGTGATGGTGGTGGTGGTGGTGATGGTCTTCTGGAGAGCTCTTCCTCTCGCCCAGAGGCTTTTCGGCGTTCTGGGCGCCTCCCGGTCCCTGGATTCGCGAACACATGCGCACCCATACACACACACACACACACACACACACACACGTTTTAGTGGGGTAACACAATAATCACAGCATTTCAGTTCACTCTCACTTCAATACAAAGCTTAAAAAATTCAGTGGTGGAGAATAAAGAAGTTTACTGTACTTAAGTAGCTATTTGTGGAGACTTTACTAGAATCCAAATTCAAATGCCTAAAACTAATATACAAACATTATATACATTATATATATATATATATATATATATATATATATATAGTAACTAGTTACTATATACTAGTAACTAGGTGTATTATTACTTTTACGATTACTAGGTGTATTACTTTAATTTGTCCACTAGGTGGTGATTTAAGTTAACGTTCTAATTCAAACCCTTGAATAAAAATTGCTTCTATTTTTCTGCAGCAGATCGTGATCATTCAAATCCAAATCAACGTTTCAGTTGAAAATCACGCCGTATTTTAAAGCACTGATTTTACATGAAATTATTCAGATGGAACCCTATTTTGTAATCTTTAACATTTTCATAAGTAATTGTCATTTAATTACACATTTTTACGAAATAAAAACGAAATACTGTCACATTTTTATTTTGTAGGTAAATTATGCAACATTAAGTACAGTACACTTCATCCACCACGGGAATTCACACGTCTACATTACACGACACACTTGGTGGCCCACTTTTTTTTTATCTTTTCTTTTTAACTGGCAAATTTCTGGTGCTGGAACTAATTCATATTTTATAAATATTTTTATAAAAACAGGCCTTAGCTGGAAAAAATCTGGTTAGTTTTATAATATAATAATATAATATACTTTAGAGTCTGTCTCTTGACGTGGATTACTCTGGGGGGGGGGGAATTAAATGCCATGGGAAAATTAAATGCTATAACTTACGAGAATGAATTAACCAATGGATGGGAAACAATCACATTAGATTTTTTTTTACTAAAATTACACATTTTTGGTTCTTACAAAGTTCTATAAAGAAGTACCAGCACCATGCCAGCAGGTTTTCTAAAAGTTGGAAAGAGTTAAATATATAAAAGTATATAAAAGTATATAACACCACTGCAAACCACACCATTATAATGTGTTCAGTCAGCTTTCTTACACTCAGTAGTATTTTTGTGTGTGTGTGTATATGTATGTGTGTATATGTATGTATGTATGTATGTATGTGTGTGTGTCTATATATATATATATATATATATATATATATATATATATATATAGATATATATATATATATATATATATATATATATAGATAGATAGATAGATAGATAGATAGATAGATAGATAGATATAGATATCAGATAAATTGTACCATTTGTAATTGAGTCTGAATGTAAGATGTAAGAATAGCTGACACACTCTTCATCCTCATTTTTCTCCACAGCACACCCGCACTCACCATAGGCAAATCTATGCATCTTTTGCCCTCTTAGACTGAACAAAAGCCACAGAAGGCAATAAAATAAATAACACAATTAGAATAAAACAAGTATTGTTACACACACACACACACAGACACCTTGTACAATGCTTTGCATAAGAATTCACTCCTGTTCAACACCCGCATTTTGAAGCCACAGCCTAGATCTTTAATAGCCTTCACTGGGATTATGTCATAAATCTACCTAATACAGCCCATAATCCTGAAATTGTGCATGCGCAAGTATTCATCTCCCTTTTTCCTCGTCGACGTGAAACCCGTAATTAGTTCAAATGGGGCTGCAAACCAAAAAAAAAAAAAAATCACATATTTGGTTTAATAGAGGTCACCTGCAATATTACTACAGCGTTTCCTGTTTACAGACCAGCTAAAATAACCACATCATGCACACTGAGCAGCCAGGAAAACAAAAGGTCTGAGACAACATAACTTCAAACCTCCAGCCCTAGCAATATTTAGCATAAAAATCACAATTTCGCTGAGACCTCCAGTGTGGCTTTAAAGTGTAACGTGACCTCATTATAAATACACCCGCCCTGTTTCTGGAAGTCCTCAGAAGGAAGTTTAATTGTCAGTCAGGATTTGGCGAGTTAAAGCAAAAGGGAAACTCTAGAACGCTGAACGTTAAGCGAAATTTTGTTCGGAATGTCCAAGTGGCATGCCGAAGTTTCTTCAAAAATATACTTTGGTTTACTGTAACATTTAAGTAATATTCTTCAACCCGAGCGACAGTGAAGCATGGTGGTGGTAACACAGCATTTTCGAAACACTCCGCTTTTGGTCTCTTCTTCCACTCCATGATAGCAATAGCAACGTAGCAAGAACTTATCCTTTATTTTGAACGTATTAATCACAACTTACAAACTATAATGCTACAAAAATTTAAGAACGGGCGAATACTTAAACACATAAATAAGGTCTTTTATCGTTTCAGTTATGCATCGTTTTTATGAATGGGCATTATAATGCATTACAGCAACGATTCGGAGCTTGCACACACTCGACTACGCCTCGGCCTTGAGCCTTTCCCTGTGCCTCCCTGTCTGTCTAATGCTCCCATTCTTTATCGTTCCTGTCGTCTTCTCTTCTACTACAACTATCCATCCTCCCTTCCTCATTTCCTCCCTCATAAGCCGTCCTTCTAATATCCCTGGTTTAGGAGTAGGATGAAGTTTTATGAGCACCTGCAGTGGCAGACGAGACAGGTCTTCAGGAGACTGGCCGGCAGTTAGTTTGTCTAAGTGAGGATTGGCCGGAGTGCAGCTGGCCGGATGTGTGCATTTCCAGTAAGCTTCCAGATAGTCTGCAATGTGCTCGCAGGCGTCCTCTAACTGATTCTCATCCAGGATGATGTCGAAAATATCCTGGAAAAAAAACAAATATATATATCTATATATATATATATATATATATATATATATATATATATATATATATATGTGTGTGTGTGTGTGTGTGTGTGTGTGTGTGTGTGTGTGTATGGAAAGCCAGGGCAGTGGAAGAAATGTTTAAGGAATAATTAATGGAGGAGGAAAGGATTGCATTTATATTTCTTATTGGTTCTATCGTGCTATCGTTCTTAAGAAAAGGCTTCAGTTTGCTACTATTCAAACAGCATACAAAGTGGGGAGAGAAGTGTTTTGTCTGTTGCTGGGCTTGGAACTGTTGGAAAAGTGTGTCAAAAATAAGGTGACCCATTTAGCATTTTTTTTTTTTTTTTTTTTTTACACACACACAGATCTATTCAGTATAAATTTGAAATCAAAAAGGGAATCTGAAATTCTCAAAGGCTGTAGCATACATAGGGCTTAAAGTTAGACGGGAACATTTAGACTATCCCCTCACACACTCTAGGGGTGCATGGAATAGATAAAAATAGCATTTTTTTTGGCCTGGGAAAACCCTTCACATCAACTCTTTTTTTTTCTTCTCTACTATATATAGTTGTGAGAATCGCAGTATTTCCTTTTTGAATGCCTTTCAACCTGAAGTAAAGCTATACGCATAAATTCTGGTTTCCCTTCATGAAGCACAAAGGGGTTTTGCATTTCGTAGAGAGATTTTGCATTTCATTCACAAACGGATTATGTTTCTATCATGTGTGGTAAAGCAGTAGCAGTCGAACTTTAACTGAAAACAGTTTTTTTGTGATATATATATATATATATATATATATATATATATATATATATATATATATTCATACATACATACATAAAGGTTCTGTTGCTATCGATTATTATAGTAATTCTAACTGTATTCTAACAATTATTCCATCTGTTAGTAATTGGATAAGAAATACTTTTCCTTTATTAAAGAGCAATATTAAATAAGAGAGAGTAAATAAGTCAGGTCTCTGAAAACGAATAAGTAATTTATTTATTTATTTAAATCTGCATTTTATTGCTGAAATTGCATACAAGTATATCGGTTAATACAGTGCGTTCAAAAAGTTCCTCCGCAGTGCCCACGTAAGACATGGGAAACTACTTATTTTGTTAAACTCATTATTATTCTCGCTCATGTATTTATTCATTCTTGCTAGCTTCTACATCTGGGTTTAACTGGTAAAGTTCAAAGGAAAGTGCCTCCAAATTGTAATAAATGAATAAATCAAATTCCGTTCATGTATATTTAAGTTAGCGTGTCCATACTCACCGGGGGGCACTGAGCGAGTTTGTCCGCTGCCACCATCTGCACATTGAGGTGTTTCGCCTGAGACTTTCCTCTAGATTTTATTAATCTCTGTAAGACCTGAAAGCGCACACAAACACAAAATCAGTGTGCGCAATACCAACAGATCACCTTACATGCATTTCTGCATATACCTTTTTCATTTCTCGCCATAAAAGTAATATCGTTTCTTCCATTCAGTAACAGTCAGTACAAATAGCTGGAATAAAGGAGTCTCAAGATACTTTTACTTCTCTCACAATTATTTATATTTGTGTCCTTCCACTCTTCATTTTTATGGCTGATATTTTGACAGATTATTGGTGTCTATTTTCAGGGAGCTATCTACTATGTGATGGAGATGGAGGGTCGGGATTGGGGAAAGATGTAAGTAGATCGCTTACAGAGTTGTTCTATTGCCAAGTGATGTAGCAATTTTAATTCAGCAAAACAATACCTTTCTCTGATCAGTGGCGGTAATCTTTAAACCATAATATCGGCATATAACAGAGGTAGCTATTTTCGTGTATGTATGTATGTATGTATGTATGTATGTGTGTGTGTGTGTGTGTGTGTGTGTGTGTGTGTGTGTGTGTGTATATATATATATATATATATATATATATATATATATATAGCTTGCCGATACCAACATCCCAGGGTTCGAACCTCCGACCTTCCGATCAGAAACCCAGAGCCTTAGACCACTGAGTCAGAATGTAATATTTGCATATTTAAATGACACCCCCCAGGTTTTTTTTTTTTTGTTTTTTTTTGTTTAAGAGTTAATGATGACTATCATTACATGATTTGGAAATGAACGTGCACGATTAACCTTTATAATGTAGCATATAATGTACTTATAAGAGTGCATGATGTGGTTATTATTATCATTATTTATAATGAATGAATTAATAATGATTATTTTAGCATCTGTAATAATTCCAGTACTATAATAACAATAATTGTGTTGCATGGGCAAACACATTTCTTTTTTTCACTTTATAGATTCCCTTTTAGTTATATATATATATATATATATATATATATATATATATATATAGCTATATATATATATATATATATAAAGTGTAAGTGTGTGTTGTGCACCTTCGGCGAGGAAATCTTGACATAAACGATGATTGGTGCGAGTGAAGTCTTGCCCAGCTGAGACGGATGGTTTATCGTGTCGGCATCCAAAACCACCAGCTGAAGTGTACGGGCCAACTCGAAGATCCTCTCAATCTCACTCTGTACCTCAGCTAACACAAAATAATATATATCACAGCGATTACTACAGTGCATCTCATCTCATTAACTTAATCTTTAAGGAAGAAAAAAGAAAGTGCCATGCCCCAAATATATGAAACTTGTGAAACGAACAACAAATTCAGGAAATGAGAAAGAATCGAAGAATGAAATGAAATTGTAGGTAGCATTTTTGTTTTGGTTTTGTTCATATGATTTGAGACTTTTTGCTATTTGCCTAAAGAAGAGGAAGGTGGTGTAGCCCAGCGGTTAAGGTGTTGAACTCTGGACCGGAAAATCACACTACCATCAAGCTGCCATCAGTGGGCCCTTGAGCAAGGCCCCTAACCCTCAATTGCTCAGTTGTACATTTGTTTCATTCTCCAGCATTTTTATGACCAATCTTTTTGTGTTAAATGGTGTTTATGAGGCTTAATAATTTGCCAGTTCTTTGCCAAAATCTGCAATACCATTTTCTTAGATTATTTACTGCACTAGAATCATATTCTATTTATATGCAGGACTCCTCAGTGCACATTTATAGTATATTGTTATAAGAATATGGCAATATTGTAGGGATATCTTTTACCCATAAAGTTATTTACACGTATTTACATTTCAGGAAAGCTGCTTTGGGACAATATCTATTCAACACTATATGTTGTATTATTTGTTGGCGTTTGTTTTTTGTTTTTTTTTTGGTAAATAACTGTGCGCTTTGCGTGCTTTAAATGTGCGTCCCTCAATGGCGATTGTACAAAAGATTACCAGGAGTGCAATCAGCACCAAAGAATGCCTTTGATCTTAATCACGGCTCACTAATCAAGCCAAACTAACAATCAACAAGCTTCCTGCTTTCCCCTGTCTCCAGCTCACACACACACACACACACACACACACACTTGACCTCCTGCACCTTCCTTATGCATCCCAGGCTACAGTGTGTTTAACAAAATGCTGCATGTGCATCCAAAAGATTAGCCATAAATTAGTTATGTTTATCCAATAATGTATCATTATACATATAGTGATGCATTCTTAAAACCGTTTATTATAGCAAAAATGGTACAATTGGTCCCCACCTGATGAACGAGCTACGTTCTACGAATTTGTTCGTAGTATAAATTTGTTTCGTAAGTTTTCTTTGCTTTTGACGCATATCTCCTAACTATGTTTGTAAGTTATAAGCTATAAAAACGCCCGTTTACTGCATTCCTCAATGCTGCACTTATGAAAAGGTACAATAACAGTAACATATTTCAAATTAGTAAACAGTATAAAATAATACAGCAAGTACCATGGAATGTGGCGGTTAATGCATGTGTGGATGGCGGGAGGAGGAAGGGGAGGTGGTAGGCATCACATGGGTTTTACACTTGTTCGCTACGCTCTGCATTCGTTAACTAGCTAGCGGCGCGTTTTTTTTTCTTTTCTTTTTTCGAACCCGAACAAATTTGACTTTGTGGACGGGTTTGTTCGTATCGACGAGTGTTTGTATTTTCGCATGAAATACCAATCATTTAACATTATTACATTTTTTAAAAATGAACGTATTAATTGTTTATTAAGATTACATCACTTTTGCTGTAATAGTAGGAAAGAGAGAACTCACTGGTCACTTATACAGCAAAGGTCTCTCTCTCTCTCTCTCTCTATATATATTTATATATATATATTATTTATTTATTTATTTATTTATTTATTTATTTTTATTAAACACAGAGATATCCTGCACCAAATGCATCGCATAGGTGTTGATTATAATCAGCGTCGCAGCCAGGTGAGATTCAAATGGCCCGTGCAAAACTGCACTTGAATTCAAGTGAATGGGAATCTGTCGAATGCTATTTATTACCGCCCATTTCAGTATTAATTATTATTATTTATTTATTTATTTTTTAGCAAGTGAACCAAATGAAAGTCCTGCAGGCTTTGAGGTTGACACTCGTGAGATAAAACTCCAAGCCTGTGGGACAAAAGTCAGCATGTCCTACTTTCGAATCCTTGTTTGTAGGTTGTTTAGACGTGTCACTTTCATAACCTCGCGCACAAAGGAAATACGAGGTGCACGCTCGCACGCGTGCTTTATGGACGCTCATAAGCATTAAAGCGATGCACAATGGGAAGGTACAAAGACAGATGCGAGGCCCGAAGGAGCAAGTACGCAAGAGCAGCTACATGGACACGCGTGCACTTACCGAGATTGGAGCGTGTGTTAGAGCGGTCGATGATGCCGTGTTTACTGGGGTTGTTCAGGACGGATCGCTTGGCTAGAGAAATGTCCGCTGTTACCCGGGTGATTGATATCCTAGGACGTAGAGTGAAAGGGGGGGTGGGGGGGGGGGGGAGAGTGCGCACGAGCCAATTAGGTAAATGACTTTCGGTGAGAAATAGCTGCAGCACGGAGAATAAAACATACATAAAATATGGGAATATAAAATGCTTAAGATTTTGATGGAAAGAAGAAGAAAAAAAAACGACATTTGTATACAAAACAATTTCATCAAGGTGTTTTTAATTAATAATTTGCTTTAATTTTACACACACAGACACACACAGCTGTGTTTTCTGTGTTTTTTTTCCTCTTTTTTTTCCCTCCTTTTCTCTGAGAGGAGGCATCGGTCCCGTTCCGGGAAAACACTCAGGCCAGGAGAAGGCGCAGGCATGCGAGCCAGTCTTGTGCTTATAGTCCGGCATGGCCAATTAAGGCAATGAGACAAGACTATTTAAAGTAGCCCGACACACATACACACACACTAATACATAAACTACCCCAAAAAAGGACCAGTCAAGACGGGGAGCTTTCAGAGAAAGACACATAGGAGCACTTTGGGTTAAGCTCTCTTACCTTCCCTCGAAGTGGTGCTTCAGAAAGTCGAACAAGGCTTTCTGCATCATGTCCGTCACCTGTGCGCAAAATACCAGACGAGAAAGATTTGTGTCATGCGTCTTAGCATTTGCTCGTATCTACGGATTATTACGCATAACGTCGCTCAGCATAAGTGTTGGGAAGATTAATATGGAAATGTAAAAGTAACTGATTACATATGATTACTTTTCGATTACTTTCATTTGTCCACTAGGTGGCACTTTAAGTTAACGTTCTAAGAAAAAAAGTGTCAAACCCTCAAATAAAACGAGGATGAAATTTTTGTTGGGCGGTTATATAAATTATATTAACTATAATTTAATCACACGTTGTTGTTGTTGTTTTTCCTCAGTAACAAATTGCTTTTCTTTTTGTAATTAAATTGCAGAATCTGACCTCATAACCCTTGAGTGAAGGTCCCACCAGGACCACCGGCCTCATGGAGGGCACCACGTCATATGGAGGAACGTGCTCGCTCTGGAGAGTCACAAGAAAAACACATCATTCTCTCTCTCTCTCTCTCTACCGCAGTCCTTCATGCCCACCCACTCATCGATTTACCTCGCATCGGTAGGATTATTAATACACGCCATATACCAGGGTATAGAGATCCCAATTCACTGCCCCCCCCCGACACATTCCTACAGTAAACACAGCTCCACCGATCAAGCTTGTGCGGTAGTTAGCGGTTAGTTAACCAGGTATGCTGTATTACTAAATGTGTAGAGGGATCGGGGATTGGGATTGACAACCGCTGTTGTATATAGACGCCAAATAAAACTCCAATAAGATGTACAATTTTACTAAGACTAACGGTTTGGCTTGTTTTTTCACACACCGCATTTCTGTAGCAGGCAAAAGTCAATGTAGACCAGTTATTGAGTTTTTTTTCTTTCCCCGCGATGTGTTCAACTTCAGCAACGCGCCCTGGAACGGCAACGTCTTAATTAACGTTCGGTAATGTAAGATTGAATTCGTTCACAGTTGCAAATGAATCCGCTTAATTAAGCTTCGCAGCCTGAAAGTGGAACAGAGGAAGTAGGCTGCAAGTGTATATTTAAAGTTCTTCACTCCACTGGTGGATGATACCATCGTTTAGAATAGAATAGAATAGAATAGGACGCCTTTATACAGACTTGCAACTGTGGGTTAAGGGCCTTGCTCAAGGGCCCACTAATTGATGGTGAACCTGTGATCTTCTGGTCCAAAGGCCAGTGCCTTAACCACTGAGCTACCACCTCCCGGCTTGTTTATCAAGCTGGGTATAACATGGATTTAATATTGACGTAAATAATCCGTGAACATTAGGGGATCATGTGGTTCATTGGGGAAAATGTGATTTTCGTAAAAAAAAGATTATTTACTACAAGTTTGTGGTTTGTTACGTTTGTTCGTCAATGAATAAACCGTGTAAATGGAGTAAATATGTATCTAAGGGTAGCCAAACAGGTGCGATGGCTGAGCTGCATTTTTGGAAAATTGTACACCACTAATGAAGGCTCTTTCGCAGGTGTCGTTTCGCCGTTTTCCGACTTTGCCGTTTTAAAGACTTTCGTGGCCGTTGCGCAAACCACAAAAACAAGCCAGAAAAAACGAGCTTGATAATTTTTAGCTCGGCGTCTAAATGATTATCAGCGTTTTTTTTCCGCGTGCCGCAAAACTCTTCGGGCGCTACCGAAGGTTTTGTGAAACTCGCGGCGAGCGTTTTTTTTTTTTTTTTGGAAAACGTTTTTCCGGACTCACAAATAAATAACAAACGCCAAATAAATGACCAACAACAGGATTTTCTTTGCCGAGCGCGATCGTGCCTTATTGTTTTCAATAAGTAAAGATGATCGCTTTCTTTTGAAATCCAACAGCCGAACAACACGGATATCACGCGCTGGATCGAAGTGATCACGAAGGTACAGGCTTGGTATCAATCAGTGCATTAAACATTTCACAGCAAACACGTGTTAGTCGAGCAAGCGGGAATCGAACAACATTTCTTGCAACACAAACGTGAATGGGAACTCGAGTTGTCTAGTAATGCACAGCCTCCCCCCCCCCCAGGGTATAATCGCTGTATAGCTGATGAACAGCTATGTATAAGGAAAAAAAACAAAAGAAAAATAATCACTATTTATTTTAGTCTAACCCTAGACTAAACAGACTTTGAGCTGTTGTTACATGTAATAAATCTCTTGCGAAATGTCCTTACGTTGAGGTCCCATTCATTGTACCACAAATACACACATCTATGTTAAAAGCAAGACGTTATATAGATTGATTAGTGGGGCGGGGAGGAAAAAAACACACAAAAACACACACATACACAGAAACGAGGAGGCTCCAGCGGGCCTTACAGGCTTCAGGAGACTCCTACATATCTTTATAGCAGCCTAACTTACCGACTTCAGCTTCTGAATAGCTGAGAGAGAGTGGGAAGGGGGGGGGGGGAAGCAAGCGAGAAGGACAGACAGGAAGTGGAAGCGTCAAGTGAAAGAGGAAAGCAGAAGAGGAGAGGGGAGTATTTTAGGTCAGAGTTTGAAAAAGAAGGGAGGCAAAGAAAGGGAGAGAGTCAATTGGTTAGCTAGGCGAGCATGCTTATTGCTCACGTGCGGTCATACAGACACGGGTGTTGCGCGGACAGACAGCCGGACACACACTGCAATGTGCTTGGAAAGACGTACGGAGGAGTTAATAAATAAATAAATAAATAAATAACTAAGCGGGAGGACCCGCCTCTCGGGTTACCTTCTTAAAGAAGGGCATTCGTTTCTCACGGGTTAAAGTGGATATAACTTGGTTTGGGCTGGCTTTAGGAGAACGCTGCTGGGGAGGAGGAGGAGGAGGTTCGGGCTCCTCCGACTCTAAACCCACAGCGTCTATGTCAACGGCTACACACAGATATAGATACATACATACAGTTAAATATGGGACTCGGGGGGGAAAAACGCAATGCAAAGGAATTAGACTTTATGGGCTTCAAGTCATTAATACAATGAAAATAATACAGTCATTAAAACAGCATGGCTGCAAAGCGTAGTCCAAAAAACAACCCCATGAACTGCTTTCTGTACTTGATATAAGCTACCTCACATCTGTCACCGTAAAATGCTATGAAAGCAAATGTAGTATACAAATAGTTAATTAGACTATAAATTGATCTTTTCTCCTGTAGACTATATTGACATATGCCTATAAGATTCTGTGTGCCTATAGGATTCTATATATAGACCACCTTTGCTGTAATAGTTACCTTGACTCTTCCGCTCCACTAGACGTTGGGGTATTGTGGAGAATTGCGCTCATTCATCTTTAAGGTGTTTTTTTTTTTTTAAGACCTGATGAAGGGTAAGGAGGTTCTACAACAGTCTACTCAAGCTCTTTCGCACTGTCCCATGTAAACTAGATTTACCCGGAGCACATTTTGTGCACAAAGCTATTGTCATGCTGGGACAGGCTTAGGTTTTCAAGTGAAGGGCAATTCAGGGGCCTTCTATACAATTGTGTGCAAACTTTATAGTAACAGATTGGGGAAGAATCACATATATATATATATATATATATGTCTTTATATCTTTAGAATGTAGAGTACACGCTGGATGTGAGGTCACAATAATTACATCAAAATGAAGTATCTATAAACATCACGTTATCTCGATCAATAAGAATGTCATGGAAAAGTCCATTAATTTCAGTAATCCAACTCAAATTGTGAAAGTCATGTATCATGTATTAAATAAATTCAATGGCCATAAAACTGAATCTTTGTTTTTTTAATTGTGATGATTTTGGCTCACATTGAACAAAAAGCCATCACCAATCTCAAAGCATCATTTCAGGCTTCCTTGGATAAATAAAAGTGTTTTTTTTTTCCCCAAAAGTTTGCTTTGTATCCAGAGTAAAATGTCTTTTACAACATGGTTTTGTATTTGTATAGTAAAGACTGTGGTAAATATTAGTCCAGTTACACAGTATAAACACACAACAACATTTTCCTCAAGTTTTCAGCTTCATATCCCTTTTTTTATGCTACAATATTAAAATTAATGATTTGGCATTCCTGATTACTTCGCAATAAACTGTGTATGTGTAATCTGAATCGGATGGTTTTCAAAGATCAACAGGGCTTCCACTGAAGGGTTCTGTTGCGTTCTTTGCATTAGCATGTAGCACTGGTGGTGATGATGCCAACCCGGGTGCAATTGGACTATAAAATAGCTCTAAAACATTGCGAGTGAACGCAGCGGATTTCAGGATGTCATAGTACAACTTTAAAATAAATAAATAAAAATGTATTTGATTTAATATCATCGTCGTATACACGGCTCTTGCTAGGTCGAAGTCGGCTAGTCTACACATGCAGCACCTAATCCAAGTAAATGCACACAGGTTTTAATGTCTACATCATTTATAGTGCCTGGTTAGGTGCATGCTAACATTTAAGACTATGTTACTACAAAGCTTTACACTACACGACGATTATACACATACGAAAGGCAAAAAAAAAAACTAAATAAACTAAAAGCAACTAACCTGAGGAAGGAGGAGTAGACTTCCGAGAGCCTTGGACAATATCCCCTAAGCTGGACAAGGAGTTAGCCGCCAGTTTGCTACAAAGGGAAAGAGAAGATTGCTTGTGACAGATAGCAGGTGACATTTCTGTAGCGCATAATATGTGTACATAAAAATAGGCTTTATTTATGCCAGCCTACTTGTCTTGCATATGCGTCTTGTATGTGTGTGTGTGTGTGTGTGTGTGTATGTGTGGAGCACATGCCCGGAGTGGAATTTGCTCTTGGCTCGTTGATCCTGGTGGATGCGGAGATGCTCTAACTTCACCGGACTGGGGATAAAACCGATCTCACATCCTTCCTTTACCAAGCGGCCGATCCACCAGTTATTACTGTACTTCTGCCAAGGAGCACATATAGAGGCAATAAATCAGCATCATCATTATACCATCATGTCTTCCATCAGCTCAATAAACGTGCACTTGCAAAACCCTTATCACGGCTTCGGGAAGCGTAGGGAATTAATGTTTGCGTTTATTTATTACTGACCTCTTTCACATGTAGGAAATCTTTAGCCTCAAATGAAATGGCCATGCCAGACACGGGGACATCGTCGTCGAAGGAAGGGCTGTAGCTAACATTTGTACGGACAGCAAATGCTACAGGTTTTGTCTGCTCGGGATAAAGCGAAATAAGAAAAAAGGAAGGGAAGAGTTAGAGGCCCGATGTAAAAACCCGCTTTGACTGTAGAAATGTACTTTTCACACTTCCCATACACCACACGGGGTAGACTTAAGCATGCATAATCGGAGGTATCACAGTGTCCATTCCTAAGGCTTCACGTTCGCATATTTGGTATGTCAGCAACCATGATTGAATAAATACTGCGACACGATGCAGTTTAAAATAAGCCTCGGTATCACAAAGTAAACCCTTCTTGGCTGTTTAAAGCCTCCTGAGGCAGCCAAAGGCAAGAAAACAAAGGCGGCAAGCTGCATTCGGTGTTACTTTCTGATACAAATCCTAGTGTTTCTCTGACTGTACACAAACAAAATGCTAATATTCTAATACCAGTCACAAGTTTGAAAACACCTTGTCTTATTGGTCATTTCTGAGGCACCTTTTGTTCCTATGAAACAAACGAGGTAAAATAAAAATAAATGTATGTAAGTACTCATGTAGCAGAGATGGTTGAAGAGAAACTAATATGGCCGTCATTTCCTACTCCAGAGCCATGAAATTCCTTTTCAACTCTAATTAGATATGTTTTTTTTTCCATACAACGACTTCATACATACGTGCAAGCTCTGTACGCATTATTTAGAGAGTAAACATCTATCATAGCATGATAGTCCTGTCACCGTACCTCCATCGTATCGATGTGCTCTGGGATAAACTGGATTGCGAGGTCAGAAAGAAACACCTAGTGATGTTTCTTTCTCAAATAAGTGAAGAACGCCTTTGCGAGTTTTACAAGCGCTGAATGGCCGTATGCCAGATGCTGTTATTCATATATATGGCAGGCTTTATTTCAATGAAAATAAAGTTGAACCTTCAAAACTTTTATTTGTCGCGCTGGTCAATTTTTTTTTTTATATCTGCCGCTAAGCATCTAGCCTTAAAAATCCCAAACTGAATCGTTTCTGAACTTTTCCATTACCTCACGTGTCAAACTCAAGGCCAAACTCAAAGCCGCGTCATATTACGTGGCCCTTAAGAGTTTAAAAGGTGTGTTTATCTTAAAATAAGGTTGTGCTGCTTTATTTTATTTTAGCATGCAAATTGCGTCACTAGATTGCAGTGTATCCCAGATCAGCGTTCACTGAGGGCCATTTTTACAACAATCGGAATTGAGAAATTTCCCTCTCAAAATGTCCAGGAAGCGAAAAAATGTATGCAGATGGAGAAAAACTGAGAAAAAGCGGTATGTGTTTTGTGTTATGAGGCGGCGTTGCTCATCAAACACTATATACTGTATTATAGTTATAGTTACATGGTCCAACAGGCCATCCGTAATGCTGAGTTTAATATTGACCGACACAACATGTAAAACGAATGCATTCGTTAGTCGTATTTTGAATCGCATTTGATTGCCTACCAGCTGCTAGAGTGAACACTGAGTCATCGTTTGTGTTTACTCATCTCTTTCAAAACTACTGAGACAGGCAAATAATGGTAATCTATAACTCAGACACTCCCCAAGCTACGAACAAACGGCTTTACGAACTTTCGCCGATTTCGTCCACAATGTAAAATTTGTTCGGATTCGAGAGAGAGAAAAAAAACGCTCTGTTAGCTAGTCATGGAGCGAACCCATAGCGAACAAACGTAATACCCATGTAATGCCACATTACTGTATACATTATCGTATTGTTTTATACTATTTATTCATTTGAACTATCATTTTTATAGCTTATATGAGACATGCATAGTCAACAGTGAACGTCACGAACAAATTCATACTACGAACGAACTTGTGAAGCGTAACACGTTCATAGGGTGGGGGCCCTTCTGTATATAATTGTGGTGTAGTGCATCGAGAGAAAAAGAAGAGCAGCTTTGCTTTTATTGTCGTTTATTTCAGTCGTACCGTCATGAAGGTATTTACCATAGACCGGTTCTGGCAAGACTATTAGTTCCGTTCTAGATCCGTTCTCGCTACCAGTCCTGTCTATAATCCACGCAAAATCGATCACGATCGATGCACAAGTCACACCAGGGCTTTTTCCACTCTACTGTATTCCCTCAATCCCCTGAAGTGCAGCGAATGTGTGTCAATAGCCTTCAGGCGGTGAAAAGGCTTCCCAATTAGCCTATCGCGACTCGTTTCTTGACTTTTCACAAACACGTCGTGTTAGTTAGCGCTCACAAGCACTGATAACATAAATGTTAGCATTCACTCATGACTCACGAAGTGAGTCAGACTCCCCCCGGTTCCTCTGACTGAGTTCTATTTTTAGAGCAGGCACAATGGCGTCTAGCCGCACACACACACACACACACACACACACACACACACACACACACACACACACACACACACACACACCAACTAAAAAAAGCCCATTTCGACACAGCGATGACACTGTTGCTCCTTGAGGTAGTTTTCTGACGAACTTCCATAAGCTTGGCCTACATTTTGCAGCATATACCAAATAGTGGAAAATAATATGTATCATTTCTGCCTTCCGTTCCTGCATGAATGTAGAATAATTTCCATGTAGATTGTATTTTATCTGTTGTGTCACATGGTATGCGAAGACGGCGTCTGTGGCCGCATCTTGCATGGTTGCGATTATATGGTTTGACAGGTTATGTTTTACATAATATCAAAATCCCACCTCTAATGAGACACTTCCTATCAGATACTTATGTGTTGGAAAGTGGGCTTATACAAAACAGTAAGTAAACAGTAGGTAGGGGAGGTGTGTAGCCCAGTGGTTAGGTGGTAACCACTAGTGGGCCCTTGAGCAAGGCCCTTAACCCTCAATTGCTCAGTTGTAAGTCGCTGTGGATAAGGGCGTCTGCCAAAATGCTTCAAATGTAAATGTAAACATGTAATACACTAATTGAGACTTTTGTTAACCGCATATGTTTCATTTGTGTTTATACACATTTTGACCAATTTATAGTATCATTTTGCAGGGTATAAATAGTGAATCGTATCTGTAAACGGACATCAGGTTGTTAAATCTATGAAGTAACAAATCAATGTTAAGTGACAACGGTGTTCCGGGTAGGCAAGAAATAAATCTATTGGCTCATTGTAGAAAAGATGATTTACATTTACAGCATTTGGCAGACGCCCTAATCCACATGGACTTGCAACGTACCTTGATCAAGGGCTCACTAGTGGCAGGTTGGTGGTACTGGGATTTAACTTTCTAGTACAGTGCTCAATGCCTTAACCACTGCGCTACCACCTCCTAGGTCAGGGGTGGGCAATTCTATTTTCCAAAGGGCCACATGAGAAACCTGAGGTGTGTTCGTGGGCCGAGCCAACAATAACGTTGAACATAACTTATGTTCAATATTAATTATTTCCACTTTTAAAGAGCGGTAAATGATATCATGTTCATTATGCTACCAAAAGAATAAGTATATTCTATATAAGGAAAATAAAAAAATCGCTATTTTTCCGTCATTTTTCTCACTGAGCATACTTCAACAATGTAAGCACTGCTGTGCGGTTATACTTTCTTCTGGTGCGGCAAAGAAGCCGAAGCAGTTCAGGGGGCCGGATTAAAAGGTAGTAGTATAACCAGTATTACAGTGGTTATAGTATTGCACTCGTTCTCTATGCTATGCTTTCCTTAAGCTATTGTGACTAGCTAGCGGCATGTTTCTTTACGAACAAATACGAACAAATTTTACTTCGCGGACAGGTCAGTTCGTAACAGCAAAGGTTTGTTAAGTTGTTTGTTCGTAGCTTGGGGAGCGTCTGAGTTATAGATTACCATTATTTGCCTGTCTCGGAAGTTTTGAAAGAGATGAGTAAACACAAATGATGACTCAGCGTTCACTCTAGCAGCTGGTAGGCAATCAAATGCAATTAAAAATACGACAAACAGTTTTACTTGTTGTGTTGGTTAAGATTAAATTGCAACGCAACTATTGACATTACAAAACATACTAAAACTCCCCAGCTTCAACACTAAACAATGCAGATTGATAGCAGAGACAGACACTGGACCGGGGGGGAAACCGGAGAACCGGGAGAAAAACCCCCTGAGGCACGGAGAGAACATGCAAACTCCACACACGCATGGCCGAAACAGGAATCGAACCCAGATCCTGGAGGTGTGAGGCGAACGTGCTAACCACGAAGACACCATGTCTGGGCATACTCTGGGCATTGAAAATACTAACGAATGCATTCGTTTTACATGTTGTTCATTCATTCATTCATCTTCTACCGCTATATTCGATCTTCCCTCGGGTCACGGGGAGCCTGTGCCAATCTCAGGCGTCTATGGGTATTAAGGCAGGATACACCCTGGATGGAATGCCAACCCATCGCAGGACACACACACACACATTAATACACTAGGGACAATTTTCCAAGGTGCCAATCAACCTACCGTGCATGTTTTTGGACCGGGGGGGAACCAGAGAACCCGGAGAAAAAAGCCCTGAGGCACGGGGAGAACATGCAAACTCCACACACACATGGTCAAGACGGGAATCGAACCCAGACGCTGGCGGTGTGAGGCGAACGTGCTAACCACTAAACCACGTGCCCCTACATGTTGTGCAGGTCAATATTTAATTTGCAGCGAGACTCATTATTGACGTCACAAAACATGCTAAGTGGGGTAAATGCCCTCCCCAGCTTCAACACTAAACACAATAGCACACAATAGCACAATAGTAGGTGGACATTTATGCACATGCATAACTAAATCCATAGTTATGATACTAGTGCAATGCAGGTAATGCTTTTATAATAGTCTTTATGTGTCATGTATACATTACAGCGCAGTGAAATTCTTTCTTCACTCATCCAGCTTGTTTTTTGGAAACACAGAGCGCAGGGTCAGCCACGATACGGCGCCCCCTGGAGCACAGAGGGTTAATGGCCTTGCTCAAGGACCCAAGAGTGGCAAGCTTGGCTATATAAGATATATATACAGGCGCTACAGATGGTTTTTTGCGTTATTTTCTGGTCATAAAACAGCAGCGGCAGCACTGCCGACAGGAGAAGCACACCCTTTCAGAAAACATTGACAGAGAGAGACAAAAACAAAAGCATGAGCGATATATAGAAGCGATACGTCTGTATCATGACGAGAAAAAAAAAACGCTTAAGTAGGTTAAGATTTATTGCTCTTTTTCATTTCCCGGCGTTTCAAATTTCCTGTTACATGCCTTATTTCAACTGCGGAATTCTCACGGGTTCGTGTCGGCGTAACCCGGGCGCACCGATCCATCAATAGCGTCGGCTTGTTTCCCGATGCGGAAAATGTTTGTGCAAGACACACAAACCGGGACGGCAGAATTTCCCCATCGCTGCTGTGGCACAGAGCACATTCTGGGAATTTAAAAATAACTTGGGCTGACAAGAAGGACAACAGGAGAAAATGTGAGGGGGGGGGTTAGAGGGAGACTTTGGGAATATCAATTTACAATCCATTTCACCAAAATTAAATTAAAGCAGGGAAAAAAAAGAAGTCCGACCCGTGTAAGCTGCGTGATGGAAATGGCATCGTCGCCTCGTTCTCTGCGTTTTTTTAGACGAGAGAAGGTTTAATAGGAAAAAGCAGCAAAGAGCAGCCTTGGAAACCTGATGTATGTGCACTATAACATTGCACTGGAACACTGTAGACAGGTGAATGAGAATCTATGCCCCTTGAATGACCTTAGAGCTTGGAGTGGTTGCCTCCAGTGGAAAACGTAAATCAAGCGATTGACGGACAGATATCAAATCTAGTGAGAGGAGAGAGATAATTAGTTTGTGTGCATTATACTTAACTGTGATAAATCGGTGTGTATGTGTGTGTGTATGTGTGTACGTCGCCCTGGATAAGGGCGTCTGCTAAATACTGCAAATGTAAATGTGTGTGCACTGAGGAGCAGATTGATAAAAAGGCACAACACACAAGCATACACATACGTGCATAGACTAAATGATGGGTGTGCCATACAGAAGATACACATCATTTAATATATATATATATATATATATATATATATATATATATATATATATATATATATATATATTATTTTATAGTGCACTCACATATATAGTGCACACACTACTACACCTTTCTTCTTTGGATGACCGAGTAAGACTACTGATGTCAGCTTTTCTCTTTCTCTCTTATCTATCCGTCCTTTTTGACCTTCCCACCCCCACTCCCCCCTCTCTTTAAAAGATCCCCCGATCCAAACCTTACCTTTACACTTAAGTGCCATCATTAGATTAGATCTGAAATACTTCTTCCGTTTATGATTCTTTATTTTATAATTCTTTATATTTGTGCCATTTGTAATTCAGCATGGGCTTCTGTAACATATGCAATAGTGCGGATTTGTATGCGACGGCAAAGTATAAGGAAGGAACGACTTGTTTCTGGGGTCGACGCAAAAATAGAAATGTTCGAAGGGGATGGGTGACGCTGACGGGATTATCGCATCAAACGTCGGCTCACACGGAACGCGACGACGACGACGACAATAACAACAACAACAAGACGAGCCCAAATTCTTTATGTTCGTGCCAGAGAACGATCTATTAGCATGACTCAACAAAAAAAAAACGGTACACTCATTTATGACGTTCATCCTTAAGTAAACTCTTGCTCAGGGTCACATGAGTTGAAATTCGGCTTGTGTAATAAAACAGACATCCGACACGTACTGTTCATGTTATGTTTTTGCACCGTACTATTAAGGGTGATCACAATTCTGTATAATCGTCTGCGTAATTAAAGTGCGAAAAGACGGATTCGTCTTTTTGGAAAAAAAAAAAAAAAAACCCTATTCAGGAGGGGGTGGTAGTTTTGTGATTGTGTGCACGCGCAAGCATATGGCTGTTTTCCTCGCGGAACGGTAATGAATAATCTTCGATTCCTGTCCCCGTACCTATGTGCTATTGGACATCTGGCCTCGTTATGAATATTCATGCATCTGATGCATATTTAATATGAGATTGATGGCCGGGGCTATATTTAACTCGGTAGAGGAAAAACATGGCTAAAGAGAGAAGAAAAAAAAGGGGGGGGGGGATTAATGGGAAGAGGGAGGAAAAAAAGCTTGCTTGAGCATGTGTGTGTGTGTGAATGTAAGTATGTTTTCGAGAGAGTGAGAGAGAAGAGTGGATAAGAAATAGCCTAGCGTTGAACACCTGCTTCATTTTGCCTTTAAGAAATGTGCTCCTAAAAATGCGAGACGCTCCAGACAATATAAAGTAACCCTGGAGCTGTGTCTAAAACCCAGCTATCTCTGGAAATGTGTCTTCGAACAAGTGAGAAAGAAAGTGAGAGAGAGAGAGAGAGAGAGAAGACATTTATGGAACGCGTCTATGCCTATGTATACACACGAACATGTATAACATCTCGCCGTTTTAGTTAAAGGTCTTTTCTAATTAGTACGCACACTCACAAGCGTCCATTCATAGCCGTTTTGTATCCTGTCTGTTGTGATAACAGACAGGCCGATCTATACCCACTTATCTTCGATAGGGGTGTTAATTGATTCGATGCTACCATCCAGAAAAATTCGTTTTTAGCAAACAATGTCCGAGATTAGAATTGCCAGGTTTGGGTTCCCAAGTGGGGCAAGAGAAAAACATCCATCATAGCATAAAGAGATCACGAGTAACTGTTTCCGGAGAATCCGGAGCCGTCTGGAGCGTTTCCGAGAAAGTGAAGCTACATTCCGACTTTCAGATACAATGATTATATTGTTGTCAATCCCTTTTTATGAAACAAAACTTTTATTAGGGTTTGACGCTCTAATCTAGTGTTTTCAGTCCGTTGGTCCATATTTGCATGACGACTGGCACATTGCCGGACACGCCCATATCTAACTACTAAGTAAAAGCTGGCCGAATAATCGTTATTAGCGATGAATTCTGGTTTGTGGTTTATGTCGATGTTGAAAATCATTTTTACGATTTTGGCACGGTCGAGCTTCCGTAGTTCTCCGCCTCCCGCCGCGCATTATACATTGCGAAATACCAAATACGACATGGAGGCGGGGCTTTGACCAATCCGAAGAGCTCGTTTCCAGGAAGGGGCGCGGTTTCATCAGTCGTATGGGAATGCAATTTATTTCAGCACCTCAAACAGAATCGCGGTGTGGAATGGGGAGGTGTGTGTGTGGCGTTGCGGGATTAACCTGAACTCCGACTAAAATAGCGACGGGTAAAAATAGCGCACGCGTTTTCCCCACTGTATCCAAAATCCAATTTTTTGTCTTAAAAAAAAAGAATTTATAGGCTGTGAACAGACTTTATAGACTTTGTGAACAAATGAATTGTGTTGTTACTACATTGCTTATGTTTTATCACTACATACTCTGGATGAAAGCGCTACCCGGTCCTTAGTTATTTACACCAACCCTAGCCATTCATACAATACGTGTCCATGTGCTTATGTACAATAGGTGGTGATATCGGGGTCAGTAGCGGTCGACCAATATATATATGTATATATATATATAAATGAAGAGAGAAAAATCTGGTTTTGTAATTCTTGCTGATGTGAGGAACATCTGTACGCCTATCCGGATGCAATTATCCAATCGGCAAATTACATTACATGGAGTGTAACGCATAAAATTCCAGGTCCACATCAGCCATTACGGAGGAAATTAGATTTTGACCATTGCATGATTATGTTGGTGCCAGAACGGCAAGTTTGAGTGAGACTACTGATTTCTGGAGATTTCCACATACAAACAATCTCTAGACTCAAAAGCTATAAATAAACGATTTTAATAAATAAATAACTACAACAATAAATGCAATAAATAAAACGTCCACTGAGACACAATTAGGCAGACAGACGCACCTCGATGAGAATAAACTACCAGAGCAATGCTACAATTGTGGAAAACATCTCGGAGTGCACATGATGAACCTTGGGGCAGATGGGCTACAAAAGCCGAAGACCATGTTGGGTTCCACCCATGGCCGCCAAGAGCAGACAGCATAGACTGCAGTAGGCATGGCATCACCGAAGCTGGAAAAGCTTATAAATGTCATTTTCTACTGAGCCAAGCAGATGGGAAGCAGTATGAGCCCTTGGACCTGGCCTGCCTTGTGTCAACAATCCAGATTGGTGTAAAGCCGTGGGGAGTCATTGCTTGAATTCCATAGACCTTTCCTGCTGTACGGTTGCCTACCACGTGTATCTCGTCACGGCTACAATATACTCTGCTAATGGTAAAAGTCCGCTCAACTTGGACTCATAAATAGTTGAGGGGGTTTAGTATTCATGAAGGTGCTATAGCATATGGTGCAAAATCCCAAACGAATGTTTACAACATCTTGTCGAAATCCCTACCATGAAGAATTAGAGCCAATCAGGAGCAAAGTGAGATTCTATTAGTATAGAGTTCCCAATGCAATGCAACCTGAACTGATACAGCTATAAAATTTGCTTATATCGTTTTAACTCCTAGGCGTTTGTCAGTTTCACAATAGCATCCCAAGTATAGGGGGCATGGTGGTTTAGTACGTTCGCCACACACCTCTTGGGATTCGATTCCTGCCTCCGTCATATGTGTGTGTGTGTGGAGTTTGCATGTTCTTCCCCGTGACTCAGAGGGGGGTTTTTTTCCGTTCTCCGGTTTCTCCGGTTTCCCCGTTTGGCTGGCACCTTGCAAAAATTGTCCCTAGTGTATGAATGTGTGTGTGAATGTGAATGTGTGTGTGTGTGTGCCCTGCGATGGGTTGACATTCCATACAAGGTGTATCCTGCCTTGATGGCCCAAGATGCTTGAGATAAGCATAGGCTCCCCGTGACCCGAGGGAAGATCGGTTAAAGCGGTAGAAGATGAATGAATGAACCCAAGTATATAGCATACTTAACTAGCAAGGGTGTAAATATTGTTTAAGCGAATGTAGCTGTAATGTAATATATTTCCATTTCCATTATGGTGGTTTACTGTCAACAAAATTGTCAGCAAAATATATGTCTTTTTTTTCTTTTGCCTTGGGGATTGGTCCATACACTACAAGTGGGAGAGGAGGGTAGTTCAGGGGTTTAAGGCGCCGGCCTATGATTGGAAGGTCGGGGTTCAAGCCCTTGGTATTGCCAAGCCGCTTCCCTTGGGTCCTTGAGCAAGGCCGTTTACAGAGGGTGTATCAAGGATGCCATATCATGGCTGACCCTGCACTCTGACCCCTGCTTCCAAAACAAGCTGGGATATGCATCTAAATAATCTCAATGGGCTGTAATGTATATGTGACAAATAAAGCCCTCTCCATCTATCCGGTCTTGGGATTGGCACCAGGAACGCACGGGCTTGTGCAAGCCTAATGGCTGGGGCAGACTGAGCAATTAGAGGCCCACTAGTGACAGCTTGTCTGGGACTTGAACCCGCGACGTTTTTTGGTTCATAGCGGAATGCCTTAAATCGAGACGGAATAAATTTCAGACATTTATACCCTTGCAATATACAGTTGTTGCTTCAACGAATGAGATGCAATAATATATTCAGGACGGTGATGAATAATCTCCAGAACAAACCAACGTATTATGTTAATAAGGTTTCCTTACAATTCACGAATCCCACACTAACGAGGCTGTTGCGGACACGAATCGGCGCTTTCGGTGAAAATTTCCAGCCGAGGGATTCTGGGGCTCCAGAATCAGAGCGTTCCCTCCTAGATTTGTCCTTCAGTGGACACCTTTAGAAAGTGTACCTGCTCTGTCAGCTGAAAAACAAATGGTCCTGTTCTGAAATGGCTAGGAGACTATTTTAGAGGAGGCACTCGGGACGTGCAGGTGGGACAGTGCTCCACTTTTCCCAGTACGCAATTAAAGACATTCAGTCTGGAACGTCACCGCTTTGAAGCGAGCCGCTAGCAAATAAGCGTTCGGGAAAAGAGCGCGGCCGGGTGCTCGTGTCTAAAGCTAGGTCGCTTCGGTGCAAGATGATAATCGGCGCCCGGAAGGCCTGTGAAGGAAACTACTTGTCAAATGTACATTTACAGCATACCACTAGTGGCAGCTTGGTGGTGGTGGTGGGGGTGGGATTTGAACCTGCGACCTTCCAGACCTCGTCTTCCTTAACCAATGAGCTCTCACCTCTGTCAAACGTTAACACCGTCAGTAAAAATAAACTGCTTGTCAGTCACAGCTTGATATATATATATACAGATGTTGCCATTAAGAACGCGTGCCAGCGGGAAAACGGATCCTGTAAATTCCTTCCACCTTTTTGTAAAATCAATAACGGTGGTCAAACGATTTGTAGGACTTTGGCAGAAATTTGTTATTGCAAACAAATAAACAAAGGACAAATTCTCCAAGGAATGCTTGACCATCGTTTGTCTACATAGGACCATGGTGTTGTGTGCACTACGGACCTTGAATTTTCTCCCTGCTGGCCGGTTAGGCTCCTGCTTAAGATGCTGTCAGTGTTGTTGACATTTGTTTGCTGATGAATTGATACTCGTCTCAGTTGTGTAATCGCGAGTGGTTTTCAGCCCTGCTTTTATAGTTCTATCCATACAAAGTCTAAGGATCGGTGAGGGGTTTAAGGCCCTTAACCCTCGGTGCTCCAGGGGGGCGCCGTATCACGTCTGACCCTGCGCTCTGACCTCGGCTTCCAAACAAGCTGGGATATATGAAGAAAGAATTTCACTTTGCTGTATTGTACATGTGACAAAATAAACATAAACCACTATTACTTCACCCCAGACGGGACTTCTGCCCCCGGCATAGTATCTCTTCCAGTCTTCTTCATGTAGCTCAGAATCGCATAGTATTTTTGATATTCCTCCAAATATAGTTCCACAATCTGTCCTTACATTTTATAGATCCAGAAAGTATCCTCTACATATCCTTGCACGCTTATCTCTCCTTCATTCCCCCCCCCCCTCTCTCATTGACTGAGACCTGGATAAGTCTAGAAAAGTCAGCTATAATCACTGTCCTGTCTTCTGCTTATGCTCTCTCTCTCTCTCTCTCAGCCACAGGTCTGTTTTTACACCAGAAATACCATTTCACACCTCCGGCACTCTTATTTCCACACTTCTTTTCTTGAATTCAATTTTGTAACCTTATTTTCCCTCTCCAGTATTTACATTCTTGCTATCTATCCTACCCCTGGCCTTTCAAAATGTCATTTCCTTATTACATCCTTTTCTTTTTCTACGTCCGCCTTGTTATCCTTCCTTCGTAAGGTCTTAGTAGTCTTACCTGGTTTTAAGCCAACTCTCCTCAAATGGAGGCATCAATGCTACACTTGTCTGTTTTTCACGTACATTGATATCAGTAACCAATGAAACTTCGCTAAACTAGACAAGCCAGCCAATCACATGCATCAGGTTCCGATCAGTACGACTGCTTAAATAACGTGGGACACTACAGAGTCGCTTTGAGAAATCTTGCTTTCGGAATTCGTGTCTCCGAGACGTTACCGAGACACTGTTTACATTCCTTTCGCTCTCTGGCTTTGAAACTAGCTTTCCTTAGTATTTTGGTTCGACTCACTCTTTGCCGGTTTCATGACCTTAGCCCATGAGTCACGGCACTGGGTTCAAACCTGTTTTGGCGTAACTAGTTTTCTCTTTGTTAATTGTTTAAACCCGGAAATGAAAACGTCGTAAACGTGGAATCAAAACAGAACGAGGTGTAAAAACATTGGAAATGAGCCGTAATTCTTTAAACGCTCGCTTAACGTGTGCTACGTATTACGGTTGAAACGTAGCAGCTACTGCGAAAGCCGAACACTTTTTCTTACGCCCAATATTTTGCAAGCATTTGTTTTAGGGGTGCGTTTCAATTTGTGCTTAGTTAAAAGTAGTGAAATCCGTGCCTTAGTACGGCTTTAATTTCGGCGCCGATTTTATTAAATCGAGATTCATCCAGTGTGCATTTCTCTTCGAGTAATAATACAAATAAATCAATAAATATAAAAGAGGCTAAATTAAAGGCTTAAACGCATTTACACACAATATACTCAGATTTACACACTAGACATTTGCTGACGTCTGAAGTCATGCACCAGAAATCGTTAAGATGCACAATTAAAACCATCCTTGTGGAAACAAGTTTCATTTGGTGCCCTGATAATTTACAGTATTTAAAAAAAAACATAATTAGTCCATAAACATTAACGAGAATATTCTGTTTTCATGCTCTATATCGAGGTTTTTTTTCACGAATAATAAACATAATAAGATTTGCATATTTGTTCATACCAATGTTGATCAGAGCATTGAAAGATGAGTGAAATGTATTCATTTGAGGTGCATTTGAGTTAACTCATGGGAATCGTGCGGTCAAATTCTCCTCCTATTTTAGCCTTGCCAAATTCCCACACGTCAGGCATCTCTGCTCTATCATACGACCCCTACCAGCCAAGAGAGCGAAGGCTATCAAGTGCTTCCTCCGAGGCACAAGAAACTAGCCAAGCGCATCTTCTTGGACCGCTGCTCATGTATAATCCAGGGGCGGCATAACACTAGTTCAGGAAAGTGATATCCACCCATTTCTTCAAGCGTGAGCTCACGGACACCAATGATTGGCTAGCAAATGAAAGGGGAAAGCGAGGGAGAGAGTCGCCGATAGCCCTGCCAAGTCGGTTTAGCCGTGCCATCATCCGGATTCAAATCTGTGATCGGGTGAATCTTTCTTGTCTTTTATCCACTACGTTTTTAGCAGGGCTGTCAGAGTTAATGCGTTATTAATGCAAAAACGGTACAAAAACGGTGCGTTGTGTTGGCGAATGAACGAAACCCGAACAACAAAGAACAAAAAAACGAATAAAGAAACTTCAGTGCATCCACTCACACTTCCTAAATTTCCCCAAATTATGCCTACTAGCTGCACATTCACAACAGGTATGATCTCCTCACTATATTAGCGCATGGAATTTTACGCAAGCCCAAATCCGTATTACGGAATAAAGCGTATTTGTCTTTTGCGGAAACCAATGCGCTTCCTTATAACCTAAACGTAACCAGAACAGAATTCTTAAAGGAGCCACGTCCCATATTTTACACTTAAAACAATCGCTAAACAAAGTAACACTGACATTAATTAACAAGCAATTAACATACCAGAGTAAAATAAATATTAAATAATCAATGTTTTTATTAAAGGGAGAGATTCTCTTTTGAGAGAATTGTATATAATTATAACATCTGTTACAGTTATTTAGAGCATTAGAAAAGTACACTGAAAACATGCGATTAATGTGCGATTGCTATATATATATATATATATATAAAATTTATGTGCGAAATATTAAATATTTGATCCTTTTAGACAGAGTTTGTAGAGCTAATTCTTACAATAGAAGTGCGAGCATTGCTGATCAAACCGAGTGTAGGATGTTGAAATCCCCTTAAGATCCATTTGATTCAGGAATCCCCTGCTAATCATCATTATCCTTTTAGGTATCGCCTGAGCGTATTTGTTCACCACAAAGACACAAAGACAAGCGCTTAGCCCGGGAAAAAAAAAAGAAGTTAACCTTGGACTTCTCGAGCTGGAGTTGGGCCTGCCTCTCAGAATCTCTGCGCAGTGCCTCTTTATCCTCTTCTAGAGACACATCCGAGTCAGACGGTCGACTGGTGTACGAGTCTGCCGAACCCTGTAGAGAGGGCAGAGGGACAGGCTTTACCGTGAATGTTCCATACAGCGTCACATGTCATCACAGCATCACAAGGGTTTAGAGACTCTTGACATACAGTACATCAAAGTAAGGCTGGGAGAGTTTTCCGATTTAATTCAAATGTGTTTTTTTTACTAAATCAAGGTGATTTTGTTTATTTATCTATTTATTTATTTATTTATATATTAAAAATATTGCATCCAAACAGATTTATTGCTATTGCACCTTCGGCCACAGGGGAAATATCAGGTTGAATATCCGTAACGTCATGGAGACGGATGGCTCTTGACGTCAGGATGACCTTGTGCCAAAGAAAGGTAGCGGCTTTTCCTCTGAGGTTTGGAAACGGGTCATTTTTGAAAGGGTCGGACGAAACTTTTGTCAAACACGAAATGCATGCCGGACGTCCGTTGCAGCACGGATGGTTAATTCAGCGGCAGATAATGGCCGATGCTGCGGCGTGTCATACCGGTAAGGACATACACACCAAAGCCCAGGTTCATAAAAACGCTGCACACTGTCGAGCCAATATACAAAGTAGAACAAGAAGTGCCATATTTTTCACAAGTAGCTTTTCCCAGCATGTACAGTGAACGTGTGAAAAAGTCTATTTTTGACCTGTGTTGTATTTTGTACAAACAAAAAAAAATGTCATTAATAATGCTGACTAATAACACAACAGGTTATTCACTGTGATATTTGCTTTCAGATTTCATAAAAAATTTCTGCACAGATATTTTTGCTGAAATCACTTTATTTATGGCACTCAAAATGCAAAATTCGTTAACCAGATGGTCTAATAACGAGAATGTTACTCCAGTCATGTTGTTATGTTTTATGCCGACTAGTTACGATTGCCATATCGCCCAGCCCTACATCGCAGATTACTGTCAAAAAGAATCAATGATGTTGCAATATCTAATGCCAGCAATATCTAACGCATCGTTGGTAATATTTTTACACCCAAGCAACAGGACAGCAAGAACGAGCGACCGACTGTGCCTTTGTAATCCGACATGAATCAATTTTTAATAGCAGACCAACATTAAACACACTTCTCTCTCTCTCTCTTTCTCCCTCTTTCTCTCTCTCTCTCTCTTTGCTCTACTCCAGACGCAACACTTTTTCATTTTCAGATCTATTTTTAATGAGAGAACAATTTTATTCGCTATATAATCCAGGAGGTCTTCGCTGTTTGGAGATTTACCTCGGAAAAGTTCTTTATATAAATATAAATGTGCGCAGATGACAAAATCGAGTGTTGGAATTAACGACGTGTTTCATCCGAAACAGCTTTCTAGAACGTGATGTCATTGAAAAATAGGAGAGAATAATAGTTTCATACAGTATGCATGAATGCAAATCTATTCATAAACACTCACGCGCGCACACCGTCACGCACACACACACACACACACACACACACACACACACACACACACACACACACACACACAACCCCCTGTGGCACTTGTGGCATAGTCTCTGCAATGCTGATTGCAATGCAACCATAAAAATGCATTCATAGTTACTTTCCTATGTAAGGAACACTGTGCATGTATGAAAATGCTATATTTAAAATTTATATATATATATATATAGTGTGATTAATGCAGCGTGCATTACTATGTGAGTGTGTGTGTGTGTAGTGTATCTATATATATATATATATATATATATATATATATATATATATATATATATATATATATATATATATATATATATATATATATATATATATATATTCATCTTCTACCGCTATATCCAATCTTCCCTTGGGTCACGGGGAGCCTGTGCCTATCTCAGGCGTCTGTGGGCATTAAGGCAGGATACACCCTGGATGGAATGCCAACCCATTTTTCCAAGGTGCCAATCAACCTACCGTGCATGTTTTTGGACCGGGGAGAAAAACCGGAGAACCCGGAGAAAAACCCCCTGAGGCACGGGGAGAACATGCAAACTCCACACACACACATGGCCGAGACAGGAATCTGTATACTGTATATATATATATATATATATATATATATATATATATATATATATATATATATATATATATATATATATATAAATTATAGCCATTAGGTCTATCTGCATATTCAAATGAGGTGTAATTGATTAAGGTTGTAGCCGCTCTAAGCACTGTGTGTACACGCACACGAGAAAAGCACAAGTGCACGATGCGATTCAATGCAGCCAGCAAACTGCGCTCCCAGTGCGTCTGGCATTAGCATTCAGTTTGCAAAGCCTCGGGCTCATCACTCAAACTGACCCAAATGTATGAAGGAAACTGTGCTGCCAGTGTTTTCCAGCAACTCATTAACACCTGCGAGGGAACAAAATATGGAACCCGCTCTACTTCCCACATCTCGGGCGCGACTGCAAACTTTTCAGTCCGCAAACCCACTCCCTTATGGACCTGCGGAGGCTTTATTTAGAGTCGACAAGTTCTCGGGAAATTCGAAAGGAGCCACACAAGAGCACGTGGAGTAAAAGAGTGATTATAAAGGAATCGTTACTGTTCATTTGTTAACACCCAGACCCAGACATAATCCAGCACCCAGTACTGCATATAGCCTCAAGAAACTTAATGGGGTCATACAATTGTGTAGCCTATTTTTTTTATAGGTTCTTTCGTCACTATTAAAAGGAGTGCATTAAATACTCACTAATGCTTTAGTTAAATCTATATAACGATGACGGTTTGAAGGATAAACTGACCTGTTACTTTTTTCCCTTCTAACTTTATATCTTTAATTAACATGCTGAGATTTAGTGGAAAGAAGATTACACAGTGACATATTTCCATGTTTAATAGGTTTCTATTTGGGGGTGTATTTACAACCTGAACCATAAACATCAGATATATTGTGTTTACATCAAAATGTCAGGCAGAGATTGGGCTTTGATATAGATTTAAAGCCTGTGTGTACATGCACAGACACATAGATATACAGTCATTCCTTCATTCATTCATCTTCTACCGCTTTATCCGATCTTCCCTCGGGTCACGGGGAGCCTGTGTCAATCTCAGGCGTCTATGGGCATTAAGGCAGGATACACCCTGGATGGAATGCCAACCCATTGCAGGGCACACACACACTCACATTCACACACACACATTCACACACTAGGGACAATTTTCCAAGTTGCCAATCAACCTACCGTGCATGTTTTTGGACCGGGAGGAAAGGAAACCGGAGAACCCGGAGAAAAACCCCCTGAGGCACGGGGAGAACATGCAAACTCCACATACACATGGCCGAGACGGGAATCGAACCGGGAGGCGGACGTCCTAAACACTAAGCCACCGTGCCCCTCATAGATACACAATTCAGTATTAATCCATGCATATTTAATAATACATGTTAAATTGTACAAATTAATAACAATGCATATTAAATGCATGGTCTACAAAACAGATTTGGTTAAGGACAAGTGTTTGTACTTCAAAACAAAGTTTGCACATGCAGTACAAGACGTGATCGTGAACGTCCATACACACTAATACTACACACACACACACACATTCTGCATATTCACTCTCACTCTCTCTCTCTCTCACAGACCATGTAAAAGTAAAATCTTACGCCGATATCGTTCTTGACTCGACCCCCCTTTGCTCTTTTCAGCAGCCGTATCCAGGAGGCCTTCATCAGCCAAAATGGATGGAGCCTTCGCTCTCTTCACCATAACCACATACACAGCTGACACAATCACACAACAGGAGCTCGCTCGCTAACCTACCTACGCGCTACGCTAAAGTGAGGGCGACAGAAATTACTATGACAAATGCCTTACAGCATGGCACCACTTCATACGAATGACATTAATGCTACGAGCGGCAATACGGCGATAATAATAATAATAATAATAATACGCTATAATTACAATAATAAAACTCTGTATTCCCTTTATCCACAACTAGTAATTACAGTTGAACAACTATCGCTAAAAAGTAATTCAGTGTACTTCAAATTGCAGTAGAGCGACTTTGTTTCAACTTGTCACCGTTTGCTATTTTAAAAGCTACCCCTGTCCTGCGACCTTACTACTGTGCTACCTGATGTCCCTACTATTGCTGGAGCTAACGGTGCGAGTGTTAGTTGTGCGGCTGCGAGAACGGAGATTCGCGCTGCTCGTGTTGTGCTGCGTTCGGCGGCCGCCAGCGATTCTTCCACTCGAGCGTGCTCTCTCGCTCTCCCAGCGCATGCTGAACGAAGAGGGGCTGCGGGAGCCGGCGCACAGGCTGCTGTCCGTATTATCCTCATTCAATTAACAAAGGCTGGGCTGCCATGCTCCGGAGAAAAAAAAAAAAAGAAGTGCGGAGGAAAACGCAGGTCCAGGGCGGCCGGAGCTGCAGATGCTAACGGTGCTGTTGCTGTGGCGCGCACAGGTGCTGCAGTCAGCTACGTGCACTCGGTCCCTTGCCCTGGAGGCTCTATCCGTCCATCCTGTCACATGAGTTTGTGCCTCGCAAGCCCTCTACTCTTCGCATGTGATGTTGTTCTTAGGCGCATCCTGTAGTGCCCCCCCTCCTCCTTTCTCTCTCCCTCTCTTTTTCACTCTCTCTCTCTCTCTTGTCTGTCTCTTCTGCGTTCTCTCAGCACCTTCGCTTTTACTCAGCCTCCTCCCTTCTGCCACCCCTCCCCTTCTCTCTATCTCTCTCTCTCTCTCCGTTTCTCTCTCTCTCTCTCTCTCACTCACTTCTCGGCTCCTCTTCACAGCATCTCCATCTGCTCTTTCTCTGCTGTGATTAATGCCTTTGCCTGTTTGCTTCACTGTGTGTGTGTGTGTGTAAATGAGATTGTGCACGCATCTAAGTGTGTGTCTCTAAATTTGCGCCTGTGACTCCAAAGCTTGCCATCTTTTGCCACCTTGCTGATGTCACATGACAGCGTGCGTAATATACAAATCTCTCTCTCTCGCTCTCTCTCTCTCTCTAGCGCGCGCGCTCTCTCTCTCTCCGTGTCTCTCACACACACACACAAACGCGCACACACAGGCACATGCTGTTCCTTGGCTTTGTTCTCTTCCAACTAAAGTTCAGCAGTGTGTGTCTTTCTCTCACTCTCGCTCTCTCTTTCTCTGGGGACATTGTGAACATGCTCAATCTGTGCCTGTTTCACGCGCAAATCGCTTCGCCGAGAGAATAAGCCAGAGCGAAAGACAAGAGGCCGAGCTTTAGTCCTTCCGCTTAATAACTGCAATCAATCAATCTTTACAATATGACCGTTAGACTACACAGTACACAGCGTATCAGAACCTCAGTCGTCAGCACTTTATTATTCCGAATAAATTGAAAACATGAATGATAACTCGTAAAATTAAACTGACTTGTTAATGCAAGTGCAATTTCTTATGTTGGTTAGAGCGTGAATATAGTATGGGGCAACACATGTTCATAGCCATATGCTAAGAACACACAGGCTAGAGTCAAATAAAGATCTAGGAAAATAACTGGCAAACAGTGCAGAAGGAAAAAAAAAGGGAAAGTATATGCAAAGTAATTGAGGAGGAAATTAAGAACGGGCACATTTGGGAAACCAATCATATGATGAGGGAGGAAACAGGTCGATTGAAGCAGGACAAGATCAGGGGATTGACAGGACATGTTGGGAGAAAAGAAAGGACAAGATTAGCGAGGAGCCAAGACATGGTGAGGAAGGAAACAGGACGAGATGAGGGGTAGTCAGGAAAAGATGAGGGGTAGACCTGTAAACATGAGGAGTAGTCAGGAAAAGCTGAGCAGAAGGCAGGAAAAAGTGAGGGGGTTGACAGAAAAAGATGAGGGTAGACAGGAAACATGAGGGGGTAGACATGAAAGGATGAGGGGTAGACAGGAAAGGATGAGGGTTAGACAGGAAAAGATGAGGGGTAGACAGGATATTTCAGGGGTAGTTCAGAAAAGATGTAGGGGAGAGAGAAAAAGTGAGGGGTAAACAGTAAAAAAGAAAATGAGGGTGTAGTCAGGGAAAGATTTGGGGGTAGATAAGTAAAATGAGGGTGGGGACAGAAAAAAAATCAGAGGGTACTGAAAAACAATGAGGGGGTAGACAGAAAAAGATAAGGGGATACACAAGAAAAGATGAGAGGATACACTGGAAGAGATGGGGGTACACAGGAAAAGATGAGAGAATGTACAGGAACAGTGAGGGGTAGACAGGAAGAGATGAGGGGATACACGGGAAAAAATGAAGGGGTACACAGGAAAAGATGAGGGGATACACAGGAAAAGATGAGAGAGTATACAGTAAAAGATGAGGGGATACACAGGAAAAGTGAGGGATAGTCAGGAAAAGATGAGGGGTAGACAGGAAAAGATGAGGGGATACACAGGAAGAGATAAAGGGTAGACAGAAAAAGATGAGGGGGTACACAGTAAAAAAATGAGAGGGTAGACAGGAACAGTGAGGGGTAGATAGGAAAAGATAATGAAGTAGACGGGGCACAATGGGGAAGAAGATAAGAAATAAATGGGAGACTAGAAAATAAAGTTAATGAATGATCTTCCATTGAAACCACCATGAGATTCTCCTGGATTCCTGTGAGGGAATTTCCACATTCAACAGAATGAATGAATAAATAAATAAATAAATAAATAAAAGCTCCAGGCTGGCATTGCACGAGAGACACGGTCACGGTATCATCCCGCTGCCGGAGACTGAAGGCGCGATGACAGAATGCCGATGCCCGCTCGGTCTCTCGGCTCTTATCCAGTAACACTTAGCGCATCGCTATTGCATACATGTAGGCTTGACAAATAAACAGATGTAATTCATTCAATGTTTTTCTTTCATAGCAAATCTATATTTGGAAACGGTGCAAGGACTCCAAATGATCAGGTAAGTGGGATTGCAGCAGATTAAAGCTGGTAAATCTGAACAATTACTCGGACAATTAATCGTATCAGCGTTGTGACTTTTATAGGAAACTGAGAGAGGGATAAAACGTGCCCTTATTTTATTTTAAAGTGTGCTCGCTAAAAAGGGCTTTCAGTGGGAGTTCCAGTTATTTACATTTACAGCATTTGGCAGGCGCCCTTATCCAGACTTACGACTTACATCTGAGGGTTAAGTTGCCATGAGTGGTAGCTTGGTGGTGGTGGTTGTGGGGTTTGAACCCCTGACCTTCCAGTGCAGAGCCAGTGGCATCATTAAGTACATACTTTAGAGTAAGGGGAACTTATCTCAGGCGTCTTCAGGCATCAACGCAGGACCCACCCTGTATGCCAACCCATAGCCTGGTGCACACACACCTGGGACAATTTTCCAAGGTGCCAATCAACCTTATTTTGCAATGGTTTTGGACACTGGAGAACCAGGAGACCTGGAGAAAAAAAAACCCTGAGGCATGGGGAGAAACGCTGCACGCGCATGCCGGATTTGGGATTCGAACCCTCATCCCTGGGGTGTGAGGCGAATGTCTAAGCCACCGTGCCCCCATTCTGGAAACCGAATGTATTTATTCAAAGTTCTATAGCTTCACGTCAATTCACTACGAAGACAGAAGAACTGATAAAGTTGATTTGTCTCTAGTGATGACTTCTAGCTCACTCTCTGACGAAACCTGACTAGGAAAAAAACAATACAAGTTTAAAGCCAGACTCGGATTTAACAATCAACATGGCAGCCCACAGCTTATATTTAAACGGGTTACACTTTGTATACAAGTAGTTGCTATTAAAACAAGACGGTGTTAGATGTTAATATACACCACTTAGTTGACATGATTCATCCACTTTATAGCTCAAACAAACAGGGAGCCACTTCGAAGATAAGATGAACGCTGCATTAAAATACTGCCCCCTATCCACAGCTCTGCAAACGGACTGGGGCGTGCAATGACTGCCATAAACCAAAGCTTAAATGCACATAGAGACTGATCCGAACGATTGACCATGCAAAAAATCGCAGCACCCTCGTGAATATAGTAAATATTAAAATGTTCATTCATGGTTTTAATGTAATATTAAACGGAGATGATTCATGCCAGTGTCGGACAACAATTAACCTACTTACAGGTTTGTTCTAAAATGAAATGAAAGTTAATATACCATTCATTCATTCATCTTCTACCACTATATCCGATCTTCCCTAGGGTCACGGGGGGAGTCTGTGCCTATCTCAGGCGTCTATGGGCATTAAGGCAGGATACACCCTGGATGGAATGCCAACCCATCGCAGGACACACACTCATGTACACACACACATTCATACACTAGGGACAATTATCCAAGGTGCCAATCAACCTACCGTGCATGTTTTTTTTTGGACCGGGGAAAACCGAAGAACCCGGAGAAAAAACCCCTGAGGCACGGGGAGAACATGCAAACTCCACACACACATGACCGAGACGGGAATCGAACCCGGACTCTGGCGGTGTGAGGCGAACGTGCTAACCACTAAACCACCGTACCCCAATATACCATTCAGTTATTATGTAATAATTGTAATCACAAACCTTGTTGTACGCTCATTTCATTTTGGCTTATATAGAAAATAAATGGCTTATATAGAGGAATGGATAAAATGTTGTCTAGCTCTCAATAGTCTTGATTCGATATTTATGGGTTTGGATCCCCTGTTTTAACTCCCGTACACTCAGTCTGGTCTATTTCGGTCTATTGCGTTAACCAGTTAATGACGCGTCGGATAGCGACGTCGAAAAATCACTCCGCCACAAAGTTGTGTCACTGTAAATCATGTTCATTGTTCATCTCTCTCTCTCTCTCTTTCTCACTCTCTCTCTCTCTCTCTCTCTCTCTCTCACACACACAAACGGACACACACACAGAAAAATCTTGAGTAAAAAAACGGTGTACATACAGTTGTGTTGGATATATTAAGCTCATGTATGCAGTTCTAATCTTCTCTTTTCATCAGGTACCCATATATGTACCCAAAATACGTATAAGCTGTGCAGTGTTGTGCGGGAACACAAATGGCGCATAGACCATTTTAGGATGCCATATTATCCAATCGTCTTTGTTTTATGACCTCTTTTTTGATCCGAATCTTGTAACGCCGTGTTTACAGGTTGAGCGTTGTTTTTAAAGGACACTAGCTTTGTCGATACGCGCCCTGGCAAATGACATCCAGGCATCAATAGGACACTTAGAAAATGATCGACCTTTTTTAATTACTCCTGTAATACGAGGCTGCAACTAATCCGAAAAAGACAAAACAATTACGGTGGCTATGTACCTCGCTGTACCCGACAGGATGATGCCTCTGCTATATGCCTCTGCCTCTTCTTTTATCCTAAAGATTTATATTTTACTCGTTCCCATTACAGCTAATGTCTCCCTCTTTTTTATAGTCACACTGGCTTGTTATCTCATAACTAGATATATAAAGCTATAGTCTTTTCTCATCTCATTTAGCTTTAGGTGATAAAAAAAGAAGGGTAAAAAGTCGTAGAGAGTATTTGTGTACCGACTGAATAAACAATCTATTAATCTGTGTTAAAGGTAAGCAGTGATGCCTTCTTAACTAGAATATAATAGCCTTTATCTGTCACATATACATTACAGCACAGTGAAATTCTTTTCAACACATAGCCCAGCTTGTTTGGAAGTTGGGGGTCAGAGCGCAGGGTCAGCCATGATACGGAGCCCCTGAAGCACAGAGGGTTAAGGGCCTTGCTCAAGGACCCAATAGTGGCAGCTTGCCGATACCGGGGCTCGAACCCTCGACTTTCCAATCAGAAGCCCGGTGCCTTAAACCAATGAGCTATTCCGTCGCTGTTGACTATGACAAACGCAATGTTACAATTTTGCAACCGTAAAAGCAAACTATTACACATACGCACAGGAACACAGGCGTTTGAAAAACATGTTCGACTAAGTGTTTTACTGTATGTAATCGCGCCCTCACACTGTGTGACTGCATCATTCTTCTGTTCTTTCACACTTTGTCTAATTTGTAGCTTAATTGGATAACGCGTGCTTAGTCTTATTTATTTTTAGCTTCTCCACCCAAGGCTGTTGGGAGTGTTTCCTCGCCACAGTCGCCAGCGGCTCGCTCACTTTATACACGTTATACAGAACGATCTTTTTTTCATTCTTACTGCGTTAACTGTGTAAAGCTTCTTCGAGACAACGTCTATTGTTAAAAGCGCTATACATAAAAAAAAAAAACATCCAGGTTTATACTGCTACAAATAAATTGTCAATATTTTGCTTAGCATCAGTGGATATAGTACATTTTAATGCATTTGCAGACACCCGCTTTCACAGCGAACGTATAACTGGGGCGATACTCAGGGATCCGGCAGATTTGAACTCAAGACCTTCTTATGAGAAGGCCAACATCTTATGCTGCCACTAGGGTGAGACGGTGAGGAAATGTTCACACCGGTTTACGGACATACCGATATCACCGCGGTGTGGGGTTCCCTCTTTTCCTTCGCTTTCAAATAGACTATAGACTATATTTCACTTTTGAATTAGCGGCAATTTGGCGCCAATGCTTGAATAAACAACAACAATACAGACAGGAAAAAAATGACATATTAAACAACAAACTTTTATTAATATAACGAATAAAAATACACCACGCTATATAGGCTGAAAAACCAAAATAATCGGAAAATCAGCAGACTGTGGTACAGCTAATAATTGAACGTTTATGATGTTTTTTAACATTTAGAACGTTTTTAAATGAATAAGGAAATAACATTTTATGATACATTTTTTTGAAAGCCTAGCTTCCACTATCCCTTCAAAGTGTTTACAAGGGGATGACTTAAATTTTCAGCACTCCAGCAGCACGCTGGGAATGGTAGCTAACTGGTCAAGACCCCAAGCATTCACTGGGCCCTTGAACGAGGCCCTCAGCTGTATAAATGAAAAGTATAAGAGGGTCTGCCAAACTGCCATAAATGTAAATGTAAAAAAACAAATCCTCACTTCAGAACATGTAAAATGATGGATAGGAGTTTACTACACATGTTAAAACCAACTTTACAATCCATTCTTCTTGTTTTTTTGTTTTTTTTTTCCCTACACGTGAAAAGTAAATAACGTTAAGAATGTAAACAGGAAAAGGTTTGCGCATACGTGATAAGGTCCGAGGGGAAGTTTAAAAGGTAATGAGCTCAGCCTGTCCCGGCATCTACACACAAGACTTCAAGTGACCCTTAGTGCTGTCCAGATGTTAACAGGCCTCTATGTTAATGACAATCACAGCGACAGACTCGCAAACGCTCGTTAAGGCGCTCGTTCAACACGACCAGGCTAGAAGGTTCCTCGACTCTCAGTCACAGATCCCAGCTCTGTAAGAAAAAAAAAAGCTGGGATTTTACTCCTTTGTTTCGAGGGAACAAAAACAAAACCGGGTCTGTCCTAAACTGCTGCACATAAGCATGTGTTTAAGTGTGTCTGCGTATACTTGCGTGTGTGTGTGTGTGTGTGTGTGTGTGTGTGTGTGTGTAAAGACATCGTTAAACAGGGACTCACCACGTCGGACTCCTCGCTGGTTGAGAGGTACATGTCTGTTTATAACCAATGTGTGAGCGTGAGGAAGATAGCGAACTACTCCACCCAGAAACTTTTCAGACAGGCCCAGAAAGAGGAGGAGAAAACTTTTTTAAGGAGGGGGGAGTGATGGGGGGGCTGTGCTTCAGCCACTTTTCTTTTCCCTTTCCGACTTTGTTAAGCTGTGTGTAAGAAGCACTGTGCGATGTGATCTGTGACCTCCTATGATCTTAAAAAAAAAAAGCAAAAAAAAAAAACGGCTTTTTCATTTGCCTACGTAAAGTCTTGACGTACACTTACACCCTTCAACCTCCCTCCCTTCCTCTCTCTCTCTCTCTCTCTGGTTTCCCATGCTCTGAAAAAAAGTCCACATTGACAAAACATCCCCAAACACACACACACACACACACACACACACACACACACACACACAAATAGCAAGTACAATTTAACCCCGGAAAATTCCAGAATGTATGTGGATACGACGTCACGCTTCACACACTGCACGGAGCACATGGATAACATGTGTGCCTGTAGTGATCTCATTACACATGATTGGGAAATCTGTTTTAAATCAAATGTAAACGCTTTACATGGCGAGAGAGAAAAAATTTCTGAGGAAAAAGGAACGGTCACGGGCAACTAGTGATCAGGAAACAGTCTGGAAGCTTTTAGGACATCGGAGAGAGGAGCAGGGAAAAGTATACAATGTGTTTTGCCTAACTGTATTTACCATACATGAATTTTACTGTCGATCTCTCAACCAGAAGTAAAAAGTATATAAAAACAGAAAATGAAAGTAGTTCAAATTCTGTTAAGAGCATACACCATAATCTTCTTAATAAACCTAATAAAAGGCAATGGAAGACCCACATCAGTAAAAAAAATGTGCTGATCAAGCTGAGGTTCTTCAGTGCTCGGCTTTAACCTCTCTAGAACATGCTGCAATTAAGGGAATGGAGCTAAACAAATAACTCATTGACCCACTTTCAGTAAGTGAATTATCCTGGTCATGGCGGCTGGGCTGTAGATCATAAACAATATCGAGAGCTTTGGAAAACCGTGCATGAGGTGGGAATATACTATGTCCATTAGCTTATCATGCAAAATACATACATGGTAAATGTGCAAAAAAAAGCAATCTGAATGGTGTACTTTGAAATCAATAATTACTATTAATACTAATTTAGCCCTTTCTGATAATAAACTGATGTTCCATTACATAGGCTGGATGATAAGTGACTTTTCCGATCAGGATAAACAAATGTCAGGTCACTGTTGGGTTTCGGTGTGTAAAATATTGTGATTGTTTTGCATATGGAAATCATCATTCATTCATTCATTCATCTTCTACCGCTATATTCGATCTTCCCTCGAGTCAACGGGAGTCTGTGCCTATCTCAGGCGTCTATAGGCATTAAGGCAGGATACAACCTGGATCGAATGCCAACACATCGCAGGACACACACACACACACACACATTCACACACACATTCATACACTAGGGACAATTTTCCAAGGTGCCAATCAACCTACTGTGCATGCTTTTGGACCGGGAGGAAACCGGAGAACCCGGAGAAAAAAATCCCTGAGGCACGGGGAGAACATGCAAAGTCCACACACACATGGCCGAGACGGGAATCGAACCCGGATCCTGGAGGAGTGAGGCGAACATGCTAACCACTAAACCACCGTGTCCTCTCATATGGAAATCACAGGCATATAATTCACACTTTTCTATACAAAAAATATTCACATTTATTACTCAGGTAAAAGTATAGATACTAGGGTTCTTATACTCAAGTAAAAGTGCTTCAAAAGTACTTAAAGTATAAAAGTAAAAGTAATGTAAGAGGGGAAAAAATGGCATTAAGGACAAAATCTTGGCCAGCCGCATCCGATAATTTATTCAAATGTCTATTTTTAAAATGTAAGGAGTACAGATAAATGTAAAGTACAGATAATATAATTAGTAGAAGTAAAAAGTCATCTGAAAAATGACTCCAGTAAAGTATAGATACACAAAATTTCTATTTAAGTGAGGTAATGAAGTATTTGTACCGAGTTACTGGACACCTCTGCTAATCTACATTAACATTAAAGAGATACAACAATCTAAAGCTTCTACAATAAAAGTACATTTGAAAGTAGGCTAGTTAAAAATAAAAAATGAAATCTTGTGTCTACTCTTAATAAAAGTCTTAATAAAAAAAATTAAAATCATCACATGTCTCCAAAAATGATTGGATAAATGTTAATCAATATAATTTAAATAACATAATACTTACAATAATAACAATGATAATAACAACATATCTGTGAGTTTATGATCTAAACATACATATATAATTAATACAGAAATACGCTGCTAAGTCAAAAGTAGTAAGATTAAGTGTAAGCTAAATAAGGAAATGTGATAAAGAGATTTATTATTGATAATATTTATGTCATTCACATTAATTATATATTATTATATTTTAAAAATCTATATTAAAAAACGTTAGCTGGTGTTACATCCTCAATACTTTCTGTTGTATTTAAATGTATTGTTTGTTTGTTTTGCCTTTTTCTCACAAAAATAACTATTCCATATTAGTGTACACAGCTTTTTGCTTTGTCTTTATATTGTCAAAGACTGAAGAAAACATCTTATAAAAATACACATCTTTACTGTGGGAAGAATGTTTAACAGTAGTGTAGTTAAAGTTTGCATATTTACGTTATTTTAACAAGCCGGAGTTATTGTAGCAGGCTGGTTGTCTGTCATCAGTCTGGCAGCTAGCTCAGGGGAAAGGAAAGCAACTCCTTCCCCTTTAACCAGAGCTAAACATTATTGCTTCTCAGCTATCATTAATCAGCAAAATTATTCTGTGGGCCATGTGCTGCCTATTATCCTGCACAAGCTTTAATCAGGTCAGCTAATCATGCACAGAGTCACGTAAGGTGAATCGCAATGCTAGCTAACTGACTACGGCTAGCTAAATACTCATGCTAAAAGTACAAGGTTAAAACAAACAAATAATACCATTTTATAGATTGTCACACAGAAATCAACAATTAAGTTTTGTTACTGAAAGATTTGAAAATGTGAGTGCGATAGAATATGATAGAATAACCATCCACAAGTTATAAGGTATCATTACCTTACAATTATTTTCCAGGACAAATTACAGTTACACTACTGCATATATGTAATGTAGGTTTTGTGTGTGTGTGTGTGTGTGATGTTCAAAAGAACCTATGCTGTTTTGGTTTGTAAGAGAGCAAAAGTTATACAACAAACAAGAACATGTGAGATCTCATAGTTAAGCAATATCGATCAAAAGGCTGCTATAAAGCTTCATATGTACCACGAAATACTATTAATACCAAGGTCGTTATCACTAAAATAACAAAATTGAAAGCTACCATTTAATTTATATGTATTTATTTATAAAATATAAAACCATTCCATGCACAAACATGTATATATATATATATATATATATATATATATATATATATATATATATATATATATATATATATATATATTCAGATGCCTTACCCTAGGACCTAGATCTTTACGCGTTGGAGGCTTCGGAAGCGTGTCCAACATAGCAAGTAGAGCCAAAATGGTCGAGCTTCGGCACGGGTGCAACGTTAAGATGAGCCTAAACTGCAGAGGTACTAACTGAGGTCATGCTCAAGCACAGAACTCTACATTTAAAAAGACTTTTGCACTACAAGCTCATCTAACAATGAACAACTGAATCAATACGGATGCTGGACGCTTTCCTGGTGCAGCACAAGTGGGATGACTGATCAGCTGACTGGGTGACAGCAAAAATCCACAGTTCCAACTGGGGCACTGACACACACACACACACACACACACACACACACACACACACACACACACACACACACATACTGTCAGTGGGTAGAACATTTAGCTATTAATCACGCATAAAAGAATAGTAAGCATAAACCTATTTACACAGCATGTCAACAGATGGGATATTTTAGGAAGCACGTCATACAGCTCTCAAAGTCTCCAATCTAAGCTTGACAAAACAGAGGACTCTAAAAATCTGACATTTACATTGGCAATGGGTAAATTGCTAAATAACTAAGTCAAAGAATTTCCAAAATGGGGAATTTAAAGTTATAGTAATATACTGTCTATGTTTGTGGGTGTATACATACAAACACATTCGGAAGAAGCCCTTATCCAGAGTAGCTTACAACTGAGCAGTTGAGGGTTAATGGCCTTTCTCAGGGGCCCACTAGTGGCAGCTTCCTGGTGTGGGATTTGAACCTGTGACCTTCCGGTCCACAGCCCAATGCCTTAACCACTGAGCTACCACCATTATAAAAGAGTAAAGCTGCACACCTGTGTAATCAACTATCAGTCAGGTGTACTCATTTTTGCATTTGGGCCATTTTTCTCAGTTATACTATTGACCTTACTTTTATGCTATATGTTATATAAAACAAATATATTGCCTTGGTGTTCATTGAGATTCTGCTTAAAATGTTACCTTTCAAAGGTGGTTTTCTCATTCATATATATATATATATATAATTCATTCATCTTCTACCGCTATGGGCATTAAGGCAGGATACACCCTGCATGGAATGCCAACCCATTCCAGGGCACACACACACACACATTCATACACTAGTGACAAAATTCCAAGGTGCCAATCAACCTACCGTGCATGTTTTTGGACCGGGAGGAAACCGGAGAACCTGAAAAAAAAAACCCTGAGGCACGGGGAGAACATGCAAACTCCACACACACATGGCCAAGACGGGAATCGAACCCCGACCCTGGCGGTGTGAGGCGAATGTGCTAACCACTAAGCCACCGTGCCCCTCATATATACAATAATGATAGGGCGCCCCTGGAGCACAGAGGGTCTTGCTCAAGGACCCAAGGGCGGCAGCTTGGCCATACTGGGGATCGAACCCAGATCTTCCGATCAGCAGCCCGGCGCCTTAGACCACTGAGCTACCCCTCCCACATAATTATATATATAGAGGAAGAGAGAGAGAGAGAGAGATATATACTATATATATATATATATATATATATATATATATATATATATATATATATATATATATATATATATATATATATATATATATATATATATAATCTATATATATATTATATATTGCCGATATATATATATATATATATATTATATATATATATATATATATATAATATATATAATAATATATATATATATATATCTATATATAATATATATATATATATATATAATATAGATATATACATATGAGGTAATATACGATATGCATACATATTACACACACACACTGGGTTACACACACACATTGATCACATATATATACAGACGTGGACAAAATTGTTGGTACCCTTTGGTCAATGAAAGAAAAAGTCACAATGGTCACAGAAATAACTTTAATCTGACAAAAGTAATAATAAATAAAAATTCTATAAATGTTAACCAATGAAAGTCAGACATTGTTTTTCAACCATGCTTCAACAGAATTATGTAAAAAAATAAACTCATGAAACAGGCATGGACAAAAATGATGGTACCCCTAGAAAACACAGAAAATAATGTGACCAAAGGGACATGTTAATTGAAGGTGTGTCCACTAATTAGCATCACAGGTGTCTACAACCTTGTAATCAGCCATTGGGCCTATATATATGGCTCCAGGTAATCACTGTGTTGTTTGGTGATATGGTGTGTACCACACTCGACATGGACCAGAGGAAGCAAAGGAAAGAGCTGTCTCAAGAGATCAGAAAGAAAATTATAGACAAGCATGTTAAAGGTAAAGGCTATAAGACCATCTCCAAGCAACTAGATGTTCCTGTGAGTACAGTTGCACATATTATTCAGAAGTTTAAGATCCATGGGACTGTAGCCAACCTCCCTGGACGTGGCCGCAGGAGGAAAATTGATGACAAATCTAAGAGACGGATAATCCGAATGGTAACAAAAGAGCCTAGAAAGACTTCTAAAGAGATTCAAGGTGAACTTCATGCTCAAGGAACATCAGTGTCAGATCGCACCATCCGTCGTTGTTTGAGCCAAAGTGGACTACATGGGAGACGACCAAGGAGGACACCATTGTTGAAAACGAATCATAAAAAAGCAAGACTGGAATATGCCAAACTACATGTTGACAAGCCACAAAGCTTCTGGGAGAATGTCCTGTGGACAGATGAGACAAAAATCGAAGTTTTTGCCAAGGCACATCAGCTGTATGTTCACAGACGAAAAAATGAAGCATATCAAGAAAAGAACACTGTCCCTACTGTGAAACATGGAGGAGGCTCTGTTATGTTCTGGGGCTGCTTTGCTGCGTCTGGCACAGGGTGTCTTGAATCTGTGCAGGGTACAATGAAATCTCAAGACTATCAAGGAATTCTAGAGAGAAATGTACTAGCCAGTGTCAGAAAGCTTGGTCGCAGTCGCAGGTCATGGGTCTTGCAACAGGACAATGACCCAAAACACACAGCTAAAAACACCCAAGAATGGCTAAGAGGAAAAAATTGGACTATTCTAAAGTGGCCGTCTATGAGCCCTGACCTCAATCCTATTGAGCATCTTTGGAAGGAGCTGAAACATGCAGTCTGGAAAAGGCACCCTTCAAACCGGACACAACTGGAGCAGTTTGCTCATGAGGAGTGGGCCAAAATACCTGCTGAGAGGTGCAGATGTCTCATTGACAGTTACAGGAAGCGTTTGATTGCAGTGATTGCCTCAAAAGGTTGCGCAACAAAATATTAAGTTAGGGGTACCATCATTTTTGTCCATGCCTGTTTCATGAGTTTATTTTTTTACATAATTCTGTTGAAGCATGGTTGAAAAACAATGTCTGACTTTCATTGGTTAACATTTATAGAATTTTTATTTATTATTACTTTTGTCAGATTAAAGTTATTTCTGTGACCATTGTGACTTTTTCTTTCATTGACCAAAGGGTACCAACAATTTTGTCCACGTCTGTATATATATATATATATATAGATATCTAGATAGATAGATAGATAGATATAGATAGATAGATAGAAATGTGTATATATGTGTGTGTGTGTGTGTGTGTGTGTGTGTGTGTGTGTATCATTTGTAAGTGTTTAATATGCTGTCATTATGAAATGACACTTCAAACAGACGCATGCATATAGACATCCCAAAATAGTTGAGATAGCCAAAATAGCTGATCGAATTAAATGCAACTATTTCCAAGGTTGTCTTTGGTTTGGAAAAAAAAAAAGTAATTTATCCATTTATCCATGACCGCATCAATATATTCTGTGTTATCTGTGGATCCAGATGTAAACCTCCCTGAATTGCAGGGCACCAGGCAATCACACATCCACACCCTCCTTCACACATAATCAAGCCAGTAATTGAGACAATCCAACTGACACCATGTTTTTTGGCAAAATTCACAATATTATGACTATTATTACGAAACCCCTTCGCTATTAGCTACACCACTGAATAAGTTGGGCAACAGCATGGGCAAAACCCATCATTTGGTAATTGGTTTCCCTCTGCAAATAAAATAAAAGAAGGAAACATGGATGTAGGGATGAAAGAGTACTTTTTCTTTGACTTCTTTATTAATCAGAATTAAGAAGAAGAGTTAAAAAAAGTGATAAACATGTTCAAACATGTTCAAGTTTGAATAATGTGGATTCAGGTTTTATATATTGTATATCCTTAAACTCTACACACACACACACACACACACAAATCATCCACTCAAATAAAATATATATTGTACCTACAAATAATGATCATAGTAAGGAAGTGCAAATAAAATGAAACTAAAGTAAGTAAATTACACTGTCAGTATATACACAACAATATAATGCTAACAAAAAAAAAAGAAAAAAGAAATGTGCTCAAATTCTACACTACAAATTCTATACAATCTCTAATCTATAATATACATATTATATATAATATAATACAACGTAGATAGATTAGTGCAAATAACCTGTTGTGGTAACAAACAACTGCATTTCATAACGCAATTTTAATCTCCCTGTATTGTTTTATCTTCTTATAAGTCAGCGGTACACAAGTCTGAGGTACCTGGCATTATGGTTGCATTATGTCTCTAATACATGTTCTTAAGATAAAAATTCACATATGTTTAATGTCATTGAAAATAGATCGAATGTAATATGAAACTTTTAACACAACTTGTGTCACCTCGCTAAGTCCAAAAAAATCGGGCGAAAACATAAGGATTTTATGTACATAAACGGCACAATAAAGCGGCCACTCAGAGTTCGATAACTGCTTAAAGAAACCAAATAAAATAAGAAATAGAAGTAGGCACACACACACACACACACACGTTACAGTTGAAACGGCCGACATTACCTTAGCGTTCGTAGACATTCTTGCGTTCCTGAAGTGCCACAAGGACACTCTGGCTTTTCTGTTGCTCCTACACTCAACCCCATCAATAATAAAAGCCCCGGCTATCATTCACACTTTGAGCAGTTTCCTATTACAGTAATGAGAGACATAGCATTACAGGAAAGTGTAAATTTAGACCAACACAATGCAAGTCCAGTGTTTGCCCAAACGAAACACTGAAAAGCCGGTTTAAATAAAACTCGGCCTGGCTGCATCTTTTCTCGGACGCTTCCCGAGAAAATCCGAACGTCGGAACATGCATGTGCACTGATATTTCCCGAACCGTGACGCCTTCAACAAACTCCACTGTAATGCAAATAGTTGCCATTGCAATCGAAGGAATTACACCGACCGTTGCGAATAGAGATTAAAGGCAGAGAGTAGATGTTCACAGGATGTGGAGAACTGACCACATCAGCGAGCTGACAGATGCTGTGGTGAGTCACATGACATACTCCAGACACCATCTGGAACCATAATCCTTTTGGTGTGGAGATAAATGGCCCGGGTCCTGATATCCCTGACTGCCGCGCAAAAAAAAACCCTCAGGAACTCGATTCGAACTCTCGTTTCAAATAGATCGCAGCAGTGACAAGAGTGTGTAGTGAAATTAGCATCAAACTGCAGAATTGTGTTAAGCAGAAAGCGACATGTTTAGAGCTTAGGAAACACGCTGGTATATATTAAAGACAAGTATGTGTGTTAAGTCCGCTTTCAAACTCAGGGAAGTAATGAATATTAAAGGACTGTTAGTGCTAGTGCAAAAATAAGTGTTCTATATAAAAATGTGACTGTTGTGACTAGGACAAGACGTTTCATGTAATGAAGTACAAATATTTCGTCACCTTACTTAAGTAGGAATTTTGAGTATCTGTACTTTAATGGAGTTATTATTTTTCACAGGGTACGGTGGCTTAGTGGTTAGCACGTTCGCCTCACAGCGCCAGGGTCCGGGTTCGAGCCCCGTCTCGGCCATGTGTGTGTGGAGTTTGCATGTTCTCCCCGTGCCTCAGGGTTTTTTTTCTCCGGGTTCTCCGGTTTCCATCCGGTCCAAAAAAAACATGCACGGTAGGTTGATTGGCACCTTGGAAATTTGTCCCGATTGTGTGTGTGTGAGTATGTGTGCCCTGCGATGGGTTGGCATTCCATCCAGGGCGTATCCCATAGACGCCTGAGATAGGCACAGGCTCCCCATGACCCGAGGGAAGATCGGATAAAGTGGTAGAAGATGAATGAATGAATAAATGTGTACTTACAACTCCTTACATTTAAAAAAATAGCCTCCTTACTCCTATTTCATTTCGGTTTGTTTTCATAAATTATTCAGATCAACTCAGATCAAAGACTATTCAGATCAATTTCTCCATCCGGATAGAGTGAATGCGATTGTGGTTGGATGAGATATAAACATATAGCATTCCGACACCCTATTGGTTTGTACGCGATCCATCGCACCTGCACAAATCAAATCACACTCCAACGAGGACATAACCAGTGTTGGGGGTCGTTACTCAAAAACACATTATTTATTCAAAGTGATTATTTCTCCATTCATTTATCAAACGGGTCCTTTCTCTTCGTCCTCCACAAATGAAGCTACAGTAGGGAGTTCTGTAGAGAGACGCTTGAAAAAATGAGCTATTGGTACGACCTAAGCTTGTGACCGTAATAGGGAGGGGGTAGTGGAGTGGTCTAAAGCGCTGGGCTGCTGATCAGAAGATCCTGGTTCGAGCCCCGGTATGGCCAAGCTGCCGCCCTTGGGTCCTTGAGCAAGATCCTTAACCCTCTGTGCTCCTGGGGTGCCATATATGATACCCTGAGCTTTGACCCCAGCTACCAACATCAAGCTTTTACTTCTTATCTTTAAGTAGTTTTCAAACCAGTACTTTTACATTTTTACTTGAGTAAAAATCTTGAGTTGATATTTCAACTTCTACAGAAGTCTTTTTAAAACCTAGTATCTCTATTTCTTAATGAATGTCAATACTTTTCAACAGAGACTAGTCAAAAGTATTTATATATAAAATATAAAAACAGTTTTTATTACACAATTATAAAACTAATTAAAAAAAGACTGATAGAATAGCTTGAATAGAAATGTCAGGGCATAAGAGTAGAGACGCAGGCCTAAATTCAATTTACAGTTGTAAGTTGGCTGAGTGTTAAATATACGTTTCCTGTACTGGGGTTATAAGACAAATGTCTTCTTTTGTACCATCCATTAACTTTTTAAAAATAAATATCAAAACAAGTTATTTACACAGGTATTATTGGTCAGTAATATAGGTATTACTTTAGGCTTTTACTGTACTCACATAGGTGGCCAAAATATATGGAAATATTTCCCTATCTACTAAAAATACTAATGCTGTATCTCAAATAGTTACAGTTAATACTGAATAGAGGTCAGTTTATATAACATCACTGTTCATAAAATCGCTAAATATTTGATCGACTTGGAAACCTGACAGACAGGGATCCTTCAGCTCTGACGTCACACCCCTTTAACGCCGTTTTTAATCTTACGGACATACATAAATTAAGCATGTGATTGTGTGAATAATGACGCTCACATTACTCTTGCTCCTGCGCATTAGCCTAAAGTCATGCGTCAAGAATAAACCAGGTCATAATGTAGTACATTCACCCGGATCAAACCACGCTGGCGTGGATCGTTTTTTTTCCGATAAACTTTTCTCCCGTCGGGCAGAATCCTTATACAGGTGCCTCAGAGACCGCACAAAAATAGGGAAAAATAGGGAAAAATGGGGATGTAAGACCAGTGATTAAGGCGCTTGGTTACTGATTGGAAGGTCAGGGGCCAAGCTGCCACTCTTGGGTCCTTGAGCAACGTTCTTAATCCTCTGTTCTCCAGGGATGCTGTACCATGGCTGACACAGCACTCTAACCCCATTATATACTAATATATTACACATATTAATATATATCCTTATGTATTCATACAATATTTACTACCTACTGCACCATTAGTACATTATTCACTCAGCTCTGTAATTATGGACCCCATACCCCTATTTTTCCTTTATACTGCTATTCATTGTAAACAGGCCACTTGGAGTGGCCCTAAGAGCTAACCATTAATATTATAATAATCTATACTCTTATAGACAGAGTCTCCGTAAACAAGTCTCCGTAAAGTATATTACTATATAACCATAGGTCACCTAAAAGTATAACCCGCTTATATTAAAAGCAACCAAAACCAAAACGTGATTCTTAAAGGAGCCATGTACCATATTTAACATTTAAACCAAAAAAAAAATTACATAGAAATTAATCAGAAATTAATTTGTTAAAAAGACATTTTGATTAAAAGTAATAATTTCCAGAGAGAAATAAATATCAAATAATTCATTGTATTAAAGATATTTTGAATAAAATGTATATAATTTATATTAAAAACATGAAAAGTATTAATTTAAATGTACATTGAGATCAGAAAAATGTGCGATTAAACACGAGTTAACTCATGGCAATTAATCATGATTCAATATATTTGTGTATGTATACATACATACTATATATATATATATATATATATATATATATATATATATATATATATATATATACACTTACAGAAGATATAGTATATACAGATTATACTATATGGACAGAGTGCACATGAATCACTACAGCTTGGTCACTACTGCACACGAACCAGTACAGTACTGGTGTAAATTCAAATTTAATAATTTAGAGGATCTTTTTTTAGAAACAAGCCAGTGCATTCCTACTGCCGGTCCTAAGCCCGGATAAATGGTTGCGTTAGGAAGGGCATCCAGCGTCTGCCAAACCAAAACATGTGCCAAACCAAATATGTGAAAACTTCCGCTGTGGCGCCCCCATAATCGGAGCAGCAGAAAGAAGTGATGATTATAAGAAATTTTACTTCAATTATTATGTGCACATTTACTCTAAAATCTTTTATAATCAACAGTTGATAAATACGCCAAAACAGTTTCAAAATCTCAAAATTTTATATTATATTCCTATATAAATGAATTTTTACAATAAAACATATAAAGGGGGAATTTGTTTCTAATCACACAGTAAAAAAACATTATTTCCCGCTGTGTTTAAACACACACACACACACACACACACACACACACACACACACACACACACACACGGTCTCTCTCTTTCAAGTCCCTATCCTTGTTGTATCTAGACAACACTCACCCAGGAGACTTTCTTGCTCTTGAGTGATTTGGGCATGGCCGTGTGATGACTCAGAGGAAAGGCCTCCGCCTCACACTCAGTGCCTTGTTGTCATGGACTGGTTCCAAGAGCAAGTCGAGCGGGTCCGTGTGGAGCTCCATTTAGATCGACCCCGAGCCCCTGATGTGTCAGAAACACCTCCGGAAAAAAATGGGCTTCGTATAACCAGAGAAACGACAACAAAGCGATGGGAAACTTCAGTGCAAGGAAACTTAGTACGAATGATGGCAAACAGCCTGAGCGACGTGCTGCAATCACTTTCTCCTTGGAAGGTGATAACGAATCCTGCGGAGCAAGGTGAGAAACCTCCCATTAGCTTTCGTTGCCCGTGGAAACTCTCAACACTGATGTTGGAGAGATTTTGAAGAACTCCACCCAGCTGGGCCTGAGAAAGACCACCAATTAGGGAGCGCGGATTTGGCAGCTGCTGCCACGCACGAGGCAGGTATTACTGCCGAAATACATGAGGGTCGGGGAAACAGTGGACAGGGTGTAATGAGGTAAACGAGGGATTATCCATTTACAGCATAGGGCTTGGAACATAGAGATTTCAACATGCAGAACATTAAAAAAATAATAATAAAGCTGATCGTTACATAATCGCATATCCTCATGCAAACGAAATATCCTCTTTGCCTTTCTTTCGCCATGCTTTTCACCTTTGCTGTGTCCTTCATGGTATATAGGGACAGGTTTATGGGGACTCAGCAGCCAATCCAAGTCATGTTTAGCATACAGAAAATGGGAAATGATGACTCTTGCCATCTCCAACCCTTTATAAAACTCTGTTTACGAATAAAATCTCCTCACTCGACCACCTTGCTGCATTCTCACTTCATTTCACACTTTCTAGATCCATACACATCCTTCCATTCGCCCAATCCACTCAATTCGTTCACTCAGTACCAAGTGATCACTGCATTCTTCCATCAGTTCCATTTTTTCTCGCCTCCTTGCAAGCTGCTAGTGTTTTTGTGCCTGTGTAATTCGGTACACTCACACACTTACACACACACACACACACACACACACACACACACACACATTGTGGAAGTTATGGACCATTTGGAGCGGATATATAATGGGAATCCGGGCTGCTTATTATTATTTTTAGCAGTGTGACTTATGTAATGTTTGGGCAGTGATACAGTTAATGACCACACACACACATACACACACACAAACACACACACACACACCATTGATAATTAGACCTTTAACCATCTGTATCTGGGCTTAATGTAAATGCTCTTCACAGATAAAATTCGCCATAACACAAGGTTTGTACTACTATACTTCTGAGGACCTTTCATTAACATTATTAAAAACGCAGCTATGATTTAGACGCCTACAACTCAATTCAACCATAACCTTAATGTCTTAAATCGAACAATTTGGCCCTTTTTTTTAAAGGTTGCAAATTTGTAGAGCAGATTTTCCTTGTGGGGACCAGGTGGATGTTTCCACGAGGTCTTTTCCTTTTGGCGACTTGTATGACAAAATAGTTGTGGAGAACGATGTGATCTTCCGGCTATTACTGAATATGCCCCCAAGAACATTTGAACAACTTTTTATATGTGATGCCACACTGTTTTATGGCCCAAAAAGCAATTGGATACACAAACTAACATAATCATAAATCAGCTAGTCATATAATAGTCAGTGTGTGCTTGATGTCTGGAACCCACAGACATCACCAGATGCTAGATCCTAGCGATGCTTTATCAGACCTTTTTCTTCAACTGTCTCTGCTTGCTCATGGGGCATTTCGACTGCATTTATTTTGTCATCACTGATAAATGTTCGTTTCAGGACTTTCATTTTTTCAGAACTGTACGATGTTACGTGTAAAATATAACTTAGTGTTCTGTTTACTGACGTTTGCATCATTTTGTAAACCGTTGTTTTTACTCTGGTAAACTCTAGTGCACCAGTGCAGTCTTTAATATAAGAAATGTAGCATACACAAAACCAGGCGGATTCTACATAATGATGACTCGCTTCAAGTGCAAGTGGAATCCATATTAAGCTGAATGTCCCAAGAAAAACTCTAGACCTTTTAAATGCTGAGTGACGGTAAAAAAACAGCAATATTCTAATTCTACTCATAGAAAATGAGTGGAAATTCATTGCCTCCAGTTTAGATTTAGAATGCCCTAAGAGCAAACCTAAATGTCTACAATACTGATCGATTCATTTCGACTTCAACATATCGAACTGCTTCGCCATTCTCGAAAAGAATTATGTTCCACTCTTTATATCTACTAACCAAACAAGTGGTTGCAAGGTAAAGGCAATATCTGTGATGCCCTCTAGTGAGTGACTGCGGTACATTTTTTAACTTAATAGTGAGAAGAATTCGGATTCATTCGGCCTTTCTGTGATTTCGTTGTTTACATGTGAACATTTTTTCCCTTTGCAAATAAATAAAAAATAAAATAAATAAATAAATTCATTTGATGTCTGGGATTCCATGAATAGACATAAGTATTTTATAGTTCTCCAAAATGCTTGGAACAACCTGCCAGATGCGTTCCTTTCGAGTCGGCGCGCAAGTAGACATGGTAGCATTGATGATGTTTTGCCGGGAAATGAAGGGCAGATCAAAATATTGATTTCGTTTGGCATTTTCTCCTGTTCATTTACTTCCCATTGAGCTTTCAGATCTTTCGAAGCAAAGAAGGAAAGAAAAGCGAAATAAAATGGCTATCATTATTATCCAACGCACACACACACACACACTCACAGACACATATATAGAGAGAGATAACGTCTTTAGTTTTGCATCATACTTTACAGCCTGCTGGTTTAAAGGCTTCTATGTAGACCTTTGTCTCACCCTTTCCAGAGCTGTGAACATCTCCCTGTAAGCCCATTAAATGCATTTATTCCCCTCTGGTATGTCAGGAATACCCTTTTAGTATTCCTAAAGCTTAACAGAAATGCTGACACACTGCCAACAAGCTTTTTTGTCTCTCTCGGTTAAGATTAGATAAGATCAGATTCAACTTTTATTGTCATTGTGTAATGGACGCGGTTAGCATCTGAGCAACAGCGCATAAGTAGCAGTAATAACAAATATAACTGCAACCACCTGGCCCAGAGCCCAATGTCCCAACCAACAATATGTATATATATATATATATATATATATATATATATATATATATATATATATATATGTATATATTGTCACTAATGTTATGTATATGAAATTCAAAAAATACATTTTAAAAACTGTTAAGCTATTTCGCTTATTTATTCCAAAAACAATGTCACTTTGCCTATAGCACAGTAGAAGACCTTATTAGAAAATAAGAGTATTACAGAAATGTGTAGATGGCTTCGTGCCAAACCAAAGGTAATTGATCATATGTAGGTATACATCACAGCCACCAGAGTGCAGTATTACATTACTTTATATACACCAGTGACAAACAAAAAAAACAAACAAACAAAAAAGCACACAACATCTTGCATGGGTTGAGGTTTTCGTTATTCAACATTCTATATACATATATATATATATATATATATATATATATATATATATATATATATATTTTTTTTTTTTTTTTTAAATATGTTTCTATAGTTTAGGATCAATCCATGAATGTCAAACAAGCTGAAAGGCCCCAGGTACAAAAAAATGCAAGAGCAAACCCTCTATTGCAATTTTACATTACATTCGGACAAAAAATTAAAACAGCTGCAAATGATCTTCATAGTAATTATCTCCGTTTTTGGGCTGAGAATGAAGAGAGAGTGAATGTGCGGTCGGTACTATCTCATTTGAGACCCCTTCTTGTGGTTGAGATTTGATTTGGGCCATATGGCAGTTTATAGAAAACCTTTCACTAAATGAAAGATTCTGACCGAGGGCCATATGCGCTAATAATCGTCACGCTAAACTGGCCAATTTAGAAAATAATCAATAAGATGACTATTTTAAACCTAATCCTATTAAGCCTCTTTCCCGTATAAGAACGTTTTACAAGAACGAATACATTCCCCTCTTTTGAAAGAATAACAAGGCAGTTATGGATGACAAAAATAAATACAAACGCACACAATTTCTCTATAAAGATTTGCAGAGAGAGCGTTTCAAATAGGCAATCCAGCCTTGCCCTGTCTAGAATGGTGGTGATGGTTTGGGTTTATGTAGAACCTGGGCCTGTAGCCAAACTGGATTTTGACATAGGGTAGTAACAAAACCACTTCAACTAGCTATTCCCAAACCACTAAAGAACCAGGTCTACTTCAAGGTCATACTTCAATGATGTACTTCAAATAATAGGTGGAAATAGAGCTTTACCCCTAAACTACGAACTCCTGCTACACAAGCTAATAGTGATAGAGTGACTGCAATACTGCTTCCACCTTCCCAAACCATTTGTCATGAATATTTATTTACTGGTTCCATCTCAGACAACATTCCAAGTTACTCTTCTAAGTTACAGGGGAGGGGTGGAGCTCAGTGGTTAAGGCACTGAGTTACCGATCGTAAGGTCAGGGGTTCGAGCTCCGGTATTGCCAAGCTGCCAATCTTGAGTCCTTGATCAACCCTCTCTATTGTGGCCGATCCTGAACTCTGTACCCCAAAACAAGCTGGGATACATGAAGAAAGACTTTCACTGTGCTGTAAAATGTACGTGATAAATCAAGACCGTTCTATTATCTTAGATTGTATACACATGCCGGGGCACGGGGGATTAGCGGTTAGCACGTTCGCCTCACACCGCCCAAGTCCGGGTTCGATTCCCGTCTCGGCCATGTGTGTGTGGAGTTTGCATGTTGTCCCCGTGCCTCAGGGGTTTTTTCTCCGGGTTCTCCGGTTTCCTCCCGGTCCAAAAAACATGCACTGTAGGTTGATTGGCACCTTGGAAAATTGTCCCTAGTGTGTGTGATTGTGAGTGTGTGTGTGTGTGATTCCAGTAGACGTCACGCTCCACTGCACATGAGTCGTAAGATACGAGAGTGGCAGCTTGGCGATTCCGAGGCTAGAACCAGCGACCTTCGGATAAGTGGTGCAGCATCTTAACCACTGAGCTCCCCCATAATAAAACCTGTACCTCCATACCTTTGTAACAGTAAGGTGCTGTCTTGTGAGTGGTCATGTCTTTCCCTTATTACAACATCTTAAAATATGCTCTTTAATATCTCCTCCACCGATTAAACCTTTTATACTTCCTCAACTTTTTCTTCAGCCGCTATGGCTCTCCTACATCTCGCAGATGAATCATAGGGGCCCCCTGTGAGCATTACACAGAAGGTCTCCTTTAACATCACCAGTCATATTCACCGACGCATACTAACATGAATGCCAACATGCCTACTGGACATAGCCTTTATAATGTGTCTTCATGTTGGTTTGATAATGCATTCTGTATTGAATCCATAAAACAATATAACATATAACAACAACAAAAAATAATGACAGATCAAACTTACAGGCATTTACAGTATCATGTAAGTTCATGTAATGTTGCGGGCGGTTTATATTTAAGTTATATATTTATTTCCTAGGGGGCACGGTGGCTTAGTGGTTAGCATGTTCGCCTCACACCGTCAGGGTCTGGGTTCGATTCCCGTTTCCCCCATGTGTGTGTGGAGCTTGCATGTTCTCCCCGTGCCTCAGGGGGTTTTTCTCGGGGTTCTCCGGTTTCCTCCCGGTCCAAAAACATGCGCGGTAGGTTGATTGGCACCTTGGAAAATTGTCCCTAGTGTGTGAACGTGTGTGTGAATGTGTGTGTGTGTCCTGTGTCCTGTCTATGGGTTGGAATTCCATCCAGGGTGTATCCTGCCTTAATGACCATAGACGCCTGAGACGGCACAGGCTCCCCGTGACCCGAGGGAAGATCGGATATAGCGGTAGAAGATGAATGAATGAATGAATGAATATTACAAAGCTATAACTTCTGAGAGTATAAATACTGAAAAACCTTTACCACAATAATTACATCTAATACATCTCTCTCTCTCTCTCTTTTTTTTAAGCTTTGCGCCTGTGAAAGAATTTCGAAACAGGCAAAAACATACAAAACGTGTTAGGTTCGATCAGAAACCAGAAGCTGGATTATAAACTAATATGAATTGTTTTGAAACCATATATATCGTTATAAATAATTAATGATCACAATTCACATAACTATAAACTCATTTCTCCCACGTGAGCGTGCCGTGGCTATTTATGGCAAGAACAATTTCGTGTTTGTATTTACAAAATGCGTCATATCATTCAGACAACATTGGCATAGAATTTAATACAGGAATCTTGATCATTCCAAAGTTTTTTGTTTTTTTTTCCTTGCTACTGTGTTTATGTAGCTGCGTTCACATGCGTCGTTTCTTGATGAACAGATACTGGAGGTCTTGTTTTTTCTTTTTTTTTTTACTATTAAATTACACTTCTTTTCTGGAAGCAGTATACAGTGAACATCAAGAACGATGCTGAATGTTGTCCATTCCTTGCTTTTGATGTACTTACTTTTGGATCCACTGCGACCCTGAATCAGTTTGTTGCTGAAGATGAATAAAATGACGACGGAGCCAATAAAGCAACGCTACTCGGAGATATGATGTCGGAACACATACACTGGGAGAAACACGTGCTTAGTGGAATCTTTCATAGCCGGGTGCAGTGCTGTAAGTGATCCAGTTCTTACTGCTTGCCTTGTCTTATCTCTTTCTCATGGTTTATGTCTGTAACTGAACATCTGAGACGTTAGCAGCTTGCTTTGTCTCTTTGTGCTCTGTGTTTATGTCCATTACAAACTTTCGCTTTTGCTTGTACGCTGTGATGCTTGGAGCTCTGTGGCTCAATAGTTTATACCCCCCCCCCCACGACTGAGCCTGGTTTCTCCCAAGGTTTTTTTTCTCCATTTGTGTCACTGATGGAGTTTTGGTTCCTTGCCGCTGTTGCCTGTCACTTATGGCTTGCTCAGTTGGGGACACTTCATTGTTTATTCATTCATTCATTCATTCATCTTCTACTGCTATATCCGATCTTCCTTCGGGTCACGGGGAGCCTGTGCCTATCTCAGGCATCTATGGGCATTAAGGCAGGATACACCCTGGATGGAATGCCAACCCATCGCAGGGCACACACACACACACACACACACACACACACACACACATTCACACACATCACACACACATTCACACTCACACACATTTACACTTCACACACTAGGGACAATTTTTCCAAGGTTCCAATCAAACCTACTGTGCATGTTTTTGGACCGGAGAAAAAAAAAAAACCCCCTGAGGCACGGGAGAACATGCAAACTCCACACACACATGGCCGAGACGGGAATCGAACCCAGACCTTGGCGGTGTGAGGCGAACGTGCTTATTATTATGATTGTACAGCTGCTTTGACACAATCTCTATTATTAAAAGTGCTATATATATATATATATATATATGATATATATATATATATATATATATATATAGATATATATATATATATATATATATATATATATATATATATACTATATGACTTGACTTGACTCAATACACCACAAAATGCTTTTTACCAAAGAACAGATACTGACAAAAAAGAACTAAATGCCTGGACGTTATTATTATTATTATTATTATTATTATTATTATTATTATTATTAATAAACAACACCTGTATATAAATTAATTTTATTAGATAGATTTTAGATAGATACATTTTGTTAAATGCAGGTTATAAAGATGATTGGCCAATGACTATAAATACGGTGGTGCCTCAGCTAACATCTATTTCTGCTAACATCGCTTTTACTCCCGGTTAACACACTGATAACTAGGTTTGCTACAGTTAACGTCGGGATTCTACCTGTTCGGCAGCGTCATGAACAGGACAGTCTCTCCGGGATTGTTGGTTGGTCAAGCGCACATTTATTGTAAATCAGACGTCCATTTGCAAAAAACTATAGATTATGCCATTTACGCTATTAAGTGCTTAAAGGAGGGGGGGGGAGGGGGTGTATCTCAGTGGTTTAAGTGATTAGCGACGTTATCCGAGGCACCACTGTATATATATATATATATATATATATATATATATATATATATATATATATATATATATATATATATATATTGCTCAAAAGGAATTTCCATGCGAACGCATTACATATAAAAGAGCCGGCTACATCTTCTCGAATCGAGTGACCTTTCTGAGCCAAGCACGGAGGTAGGCGTAGAGAGTGTGACGGCACACCGTATCCCACTTATCACCCCATGACCCTTGCAGTAATTGATTGGTTGCATACATGCCTACAGCCATGATGGAAGTCTGACTCATTGCCTATTGGGTAAAAGTAAATATCTGACTTGCTGACACTGCCGGCTGAGTCAGAACAATGCTGCTGGTGCAAAAAACGCAAAGCTCTTGGGTCTAGGGTGCACTTGGACTATAGCTGAAGCTCTCAGTGGGCAGGGGAAGTGGCGGAAAACAGGGTCCGATAAGGTCACGGGCTGGCGCACGATGACAGGAGAACAATGTGAAAACCTTTTTCTCTCATGACGTCGGAATAGTTTCGGGAAGCCGAGGCCGTTCCAGGACTCGCGGTGCTGGAACGTCCGTTTCGTCCGGCAGTTGGTAAAACGGGACAATTTCCTCGTCGCCTCGTCATGTCCTTTTCTCATAGAAAAACTGGACGTGTAGCGTGTCATATTACATGCCATTCTGTCAAATCAGACGGGGCGGAGATCCTACTGTATACTGTACAACGTACATCACGGGCAAATTAAACAAATTGGCGTAAACCTGAAATATATTCATCTTTGTTTTTGTGGTTCATCTGTGTGTGTGTGTGTGTGTGTGTGTGTGTGTGTGTGTGTCCGTGTGCCTTAAAAGGCAGAAGCACGTCTTCACAGAGTTGTGTTGAAGAGATGAGGGTCAGAGCAACAAAGACCAGACACCTCCCAGATCATAAACACTGTGTTCCTGCGGGAGCACCTCTGCTTTATGACATACACACACTCGAGCATACAAACATTTACACTCTACGCGCAGCACTTCACACGGCCTTACAGGAAAACATTGATCACGTTCCCTGACAGTTCGTCGACCCGTTTGCCAAGTGTGCTTATGTGTGTCTGTATTAACCTGCAATGTACAACATTACCTGGAGCTTCTATTCAGCTTTGTATAACTGCAGGTAGGAGTCTGGGGGGGAGGGGGGATAAATAAATAAACAAATAAATAAATAAATCGCCCACGTTGATTTCATCTGCGCTCATCAGTGGCCACCAACACACTCGTACAGACTGAAAGCTGGATGGCAAGTGATTATGTAAGTATAATCAGTGCTGGGAAGGTTACTTTGGAAATGTAATGGATTACGGCTTAGAAATGACGCTATTCAAAATGTAATAATGTAAACGTTTCAATTATTTGATAAAAGTGAAGCAACTGATTTCTTTTTGATTACACTCATTTGTCCACTAGGTGGCACTTTAAGTTAACATTCAATGGAGTTTCAAACCCTCTGAGAAAAAAAATTGTTTTCTAAATGAAAAATTGCATCAGTATCAGATTGTTGACGAGGGGGGGGGGTTGTTGTGGTACATGTTTGTTACGATGTGTTACTCACATGGTCATGTTACTCCCTGCGAATATCCCGAGACTGACAGCGCTACTGCCATCTCACTGTAGTGGATGTGCACTTATACTTTATACGGTAAAACAAAAAAAAGTATATTCTATTCGCCCCACTATTTGAGAACCACTGGTGTAGTCTAAAGCACTGATTTTACATGAAACTGTTTGCAATCTTTAACATTTGAATAAGTAGCGGTAATTTAATTACGCATTTTTTTCAGTAACTATGACGAATTACTGTTACATTTATTTTGTAATTAAATTACAGAACGCTGCTACATGTGGCTAGGCTAGATATATATATATCTCTATCTATCTATCTATTTATCTATCTATCTATCTATCTATCTATCTATCTATCTATCTATCTATCTATTTCTCTCTCTCTATACACACACACACACACACACACACACACATATATATATATATACAGTGGCAAGAAAAAGTATGTGAATCTTTTGGAATTTCATGGTTTTCTGAATAAATTTGTCATAAAATGTTATCTGATCTTCATCTTATTCATTGGTATTGACAAACACAAAGTGTCTAAAAATAATAACACCAAAATAATCAGATCTTTCTTGTCTTTATTGAACACAATCATTCAACATTCAAAATGGCAGTGGAAAAAGTAAGTGAAACCTTGAGTTAATGACCTCAAAAAAGCTAATTGGAGCTAATTCTGGAGTCTTGTTAAGATAATAAGTTTGGAGGTGTGGACTACAGATACTCTGACTGATAAAAACCCCTTAAACCTTCGGAGTTTGCTCTGCACAAGAAGAACATGATTATGTGAGCCATGCCTCGCCAAAAAGAGCTTTCAGAGGACCTACGATCAAGAATTGTTGATTTACATGAAGCTGGCGAGGGTTACAAAGTTATTAAAAAGACTTTAGAAATTCACCAGTCTACAGTTCGGCAAACAATCTACAAATGGAGACAATTTGGGACTGTTGCTACTCTACCTAGAAGTGGGCGCCCCGTCAAAATGACACCAAGAGCACAACGAACACTCATCAATGAGGTAAAGAAACAACCCCGAATGACAGCCAAAGATTTGAAGGCATCATTGGAACTTGCTAACATATCTGTTCATGAGTCTACAATACGTAAAACACTGAACAAGCAGGGTATCCACGGCAGGACACCGCGAAGGAAGCCGCTGCTTACTAAAAAGAACATTGCTGCACGCCTTAAGTTTGCAAAAGAGCACATTGACACTCCACAGCGGTATTGGCAAAATGTTTTGTGGACTGATGAAACTAAGATTGAACTATTTGGAAAAAAAACACACAGCACTACATCTGGCGTAGAAAGGGCACGGCATATCGTCATGAAAACATCATCCCAACTGTAAAGTATGGTGGAGGAAGCATCATGATTTGGGCCTGCTTTGCTGCATCAGGGCCTGGCCAGCTTGCAATCATTGAGGGGAAGATGAATTCCCAAGTATATCAGACAATTCTTCAGGATAATGTGAGAATGTCTGTACATCAGCTGAAACTGTGTAGAAAGTGGGTGATGCAACAGGACAACGACCCAAAAAACCGGAGCAAGTCCACAACAGAATGGCTTCAGAAAAACAAAATCCGCCTTTTGGAGTGGCCAAGTCAGAGCCCAGACCTCAACCCAATAGAGATGCTATGGATTGACTTGAAGAGGGCCATACACATGAGACGTCCAAAGAATATGACAGAGCTAAAGCAGTTCTGCCAGGAAGAATGGGCTAAAATTCCTCCTCAGCGATGTGCAGGTCTGATCCACAGCTACAGGAAGCGCCTGGTTGAGGTTATTGCTGCCAGGGGGGGTCAACCAGTTATTCAATTCTAAGGTTTCACTTACTTTTTCCACTGCCATTTTGAATGTTGAATGATTGTGTTCAATAAAGACAAGAAAGATTGGATTTTTTTGGTGTTATTATTTTTAGACACATTGTGTTTGTCAATACCAATGAATTAGATGAAGATCAGATAACATTTTATGACAAATTTATTCAGAAAACCATGAAATTCCAAAAGGTTCACATACTTTTTCTTGCCACTGTGTATATATATATATATATATATATATATATATATATATATATATATATATCTATATACATAGATATATTATATATATATATATATATATATATATATATATATATATATATATATATGTATACAGAGTTGGGATGGAGTATAATAACACTATTCAAATGTACTTTTTATTGACTAAAAGTGCATTTTCGCAGCCGACCTAGTCAAAACACTCGAAACAGCCCTCGGTCACTGCGATTCGGACGTCACCTGTACGTATAATCGGCAAAAAATCCGCAGTCTTTATCCTTCTTACCTGGCGCGCGATGCTGTTGTTTGTCGTGTCTGAGCTAGTGCTCCCATCCGACCCTTTAAACAGTCCTTTTCTGCCCAGTTTTCTCCTGTGACACTGTGAACAATGTGGGAAAAATCGTGAATGAATCATATATATATATATCGCAAACCAAATTACAGCGGCAAACGGCAAACGTCTCCAACGGCAACCGTGAAACATTCCTGATCGCGAATGACCTTTGTACGTAAATGGCCTATTCCCTAAAGCCATGTAAAGTTTTTGCCAAGTAGGGTAGGCATGTTTTATTTTAGTCCTGTCAACCCCAGTTAAAACGAAGACAAACAGAAAGACGGAGGAAGACGAGAGCGCAAGAAAGGGAGAGAGAGAGAGAGAGAGAGATAAACAGATAAAAATATGCAGACAGAAACATACAAAGGCAGAGATTGATGGCCATTATCTCCACATATTTTTATTTATTTCTTTTGCTTTGTTTAATTTGTCACTATATTAATTGTTTGTCGTGTCACATTAGTTGTCATAGCTGTTCCCGCTTTAATGCATTACAAAGGTCTCGTGCTGGTATTTTTAGAGCCCATCTATTACATATTATTACTGACTATGTTCAGTGTGTTCATATTCAGTATCACTGTGTTTTTTTTTAATGCATTTGTAATACTGCATTTAGGTGTATATCCAGGCCTGTAAACCAGATGAGCAGAGAGCGGATTACAAGGTAAAAGAGCACTTTAATATATACAGAGCGGAATGATTGCATAATCAGAACTGCGAAAACCCTCCACTATGTTTGTAATTCTCAAAGTGGGGTTTGTAGATCACCATTAGTGTGGAATGTCCAGGCAATCTTTGTAAGGGACGGGTCATTTTGGATATCACTGCACTGTTATTAAGAAAGCAGATTAGAACAGAATAAAATATCTATATTTCATACCTCATCCTGTAAATGATGTAAGGAATTACAAGCGCCCGTGAATCGACTCTACAGTTGAGATGTAAAATACGTGTCCTAAATATGTAAATGAAGTGTACTGAAAAGCGAAGCGCATAAGGGCTCTTTAGAAATGGAATCACTTTGTTTAGAGAAAAATCACAAGTGTTTATACAAATGACAAGTGTACACAAAAACCATATGCCCTCGTGGGGATAATATGTGACATTTAATGCAATATGTCATAATATATTTGTTCCATGGACTATAATAAGTGAGACAAATCACTTCTGAACATTAAATATTACAGACTGCAATGTATATATATATATATATATATATATATATATATATATATATATATATATATATATATATATATATATATATATATTGCCTTACACATTTAGAAATTATGAGAATTTTTACTGGCTTTAAAATAATCGGGCAAACTAATATTACAATAAATATGTGGATATTTAAACATTATTGCGGCAAATACATCGCAATCAAGTGTAATCTGAAGTCTGTTGGGGGATGCTACATTTTCTTCCTTGGGATGTATTTACTGCAACTGCATTCATTTGTTTCTGGGTTCTTCTATATTACATTTTGTCTTCAGAAAATGAAAAATAAACATATATATATATATATATATATATATATATATATATATATATATATATATATATATATATATATATATATATATATATATATATATACAGTGTTGGGAAGGTTACTTTGGAAATGTAATAGATAAGTAGTATAACTTTTCAATGACTTTATAAAAGCAAAGTAGCTGATAACTTTTTGATGACTTTAATGTGTCCACTAGGTGGCGCTTTAAGTTAACATTCTAAGAAAGAACTTTCAGACCCTCGGAAAAAAAACAGTTTCTATATATTTTTTTAATGAAACTGCAGCAGATTTTCATCATTCAAATCTACATTTCTTAACTTCAACTTACATCTTTTTTTTTTTAGATGTTATGCATGGTTTTAAATATATTGTTATTGTACGCAAATGCTGAAAATTGTGTCTTTGTCCAAATATGGATCCGACGGTGTGCCTGTGTGTGTGTGTGTGTGTGTGTGTGGTTTGGAGTCGACTTTACATATCAAATACTTTGAAAAGATAATCTATTCTTCACAGAAAAAAAATACATTTAATATTAATATATGTAACCGAAGCTCACTCACCTGCAGCGCGGGGTTCTCGAGTGTGTCCAGATGTTTTTCCAGGGAACTTGAAGGCGTTTTGGACATGCTGTTCACCACCATTGGACATTGCTTCTCGACGAAGCGCTTTGTTGAAGATCCCGATGGAAAAGAGGTTTTCTCTCTCTCTCTCTCTCTCTCTCTCTCTCTCTCTCTCTCTCTCTCTCTCTCTCTCTCTCTCGACTCTATAACAGAGTGATTAACAGCGGATCCCCGCGTCTGCTCTCTCCGAAAGCGCACACTTTGCGCAAAACCGCAAAGTTTTTTTTTTTTGTTTTTTTTTCACGGTATACCGTTGAGTTGGAAATGTTGGAGCAAGCGACAGGCGACAGCGCTGTCAGGAAAATCGCCGGTGCTGCGAGAAAACAGTCCCATTTAGGATTAAGTATGTTGACTCATTCAACTGCTGCTTTCCATCCCACACGCACTATTCGGTATTCAACGCTCGCTCGTGCGCGCGCACACACACGCGCACACACATCAGCGAGGTTAAATGCTCACGTATCTAAACAGTTATAAACACGTTTCAAACGCTAATACATCTTCGTGACTTTATGATAGGGAATTTTTTTCTTTCTTTTTTTTTATTTTTAAAGATTTTAGAATGCATGCATTATTTGTAATTTATTTACATGTTGTCATTACATAAATGATTACAATCGTTGTATAGATTGACATTTTTTTTTTTTGCTCTATAAAACCGATCATTTTGTTTTACTATAAATCATATAAAGTAATACTGTAAATGAATTCAATCCAATGACTCTGCTCCTCGTTCGCCTCACACCTCCAGGATCCGGGTTCGATTCCCGTCTCGGCCATGTGTGTGTGTGGAGTTTGCGTGTTCTCCCAGTGCCTCAGGGGTTTTTTCTCCGGGTTCTCCGGTTTCCTCCCGGTCCAAAAACATGCACGGTAGTTTCATTGGCACCTTGGAAAAATTTTCCCTAGTGTATAAATGTGTGTGTGTTTGTGAGTGTGTCTGGCCTGCGATGGGTTGGCATTCCGTCCAGGGTGTATCCTGCCTGAATGCCCATAGACGCCTGAGATAGGCACAGACTCCCCGTGACCCGAGGGAAGATCGGATATAGCGGTAGAAGATGAATGAATGAATGAATGAATGAATGAATGATCTGGAAACTAAAGGAAATGTTCAGTTTTTGGAGTCAAAGAGTGCATAAACTTCGTAAATGAATACTGAGATATTTCACTTTTTGTATCATTATCTGTTTGAATAAAAATCCATTTCTAGCAACATTGTTACTACAGTAAAGTTAATGATATCAATAGACAATATTATATTCAGTATAATATACTTTTGCTTGTATAATATTGCTTTAAAAAAAAAGAACATACATGAGATGGCAGGAATGGAATCCACAACACATTTATTTTGATGATAAAACATCTATATTATTTCATGCCCTATTTTCTGATAATGTTCCAAACTCTGGTTCAAATAAGCTTTAAACTAGCACCTTCCTCGACTTATACTGTACTTGGGGGGTTACCCTTGCAACCCTCTCACACTATCCGGGCTTGGGACAGACACCAGGGATGCACTGGCTTATGGCTGGGGCAGAGCAAGCAATTGAGCCCACCAAGCAAGGGCCCACTAGTGGCAGCTCAGCAGAGACTCGGACCTGCAATGTTTCAGTGCAGAACCCAGTGGATACCACCTCTCCCAGTCTCAAAGTTCTGTCTTTCCCAAGCTGGGCCAAGAGCTCCTTCATGTAAAATATCCAGACATTTCTCCTGTTATTTTTCTTCTGCATAATATTTTATTTGCGGTCACACAGGATTACTGTTCATCAAGATAACACGAACATTGGCCTTTTTTGGGTTATAGATTTTATCAGCTGTACATTATCATAAACTCTGGCATCATGGTCTTCTAATGTACCCACGTCATAATACGAGTTGCTAAGGTCCGTATAAGGGATGCCTTGGGTCCCACATAGAAGTGCCTTGATGATCAGAGATGATTATCACTAAGAGCAGGCTTTAAGACATTCCTTGTTTGCCTCTGAGTCTCTGGAACTTTTGCCGAGCCAGCTAAAAGGATTAGTTTCTAGGATTACCCTAAACTACCACTCTTTGTTTTTGTTATTTGTTTTATACAAGGACTTGGGTTTTCTTTGCAGTTCTCATGTTTCTGACATCAACAACCGAAACGGTTCAGTGTCTGCTATTAGTAAACCAGTGTCTCTTTTATTTATTTATTGATTGCAATCAAAATGTATACAGTGACGATCTGAAATGCTTATGCGATGGCCCTGGCTCCCTTATTCCTTAGATTCAGAATGGTAGGAACTTCATCACTGACTATCCTTTCTGACATTATTCGAAACACGTTGTAAACACTCTTACCAGATAAATAGATGTTCTCTCTAATAGAGGTAGATAATGTATGGTACAAATTGCATGACATGGAATAGTAAATTTTTCACCATGCATACCATGGCATAGGAAAGAAATCAAGCATATATATATATATATATATAGATATATATATATATATATATATTCAATTAACATTAGATGATTTGTTAATATGGATGGGGGGCACGGAGGCTTAGTGGTTAGCACGTTCACCTCACACCGCCAGGGTCCGGGTTCGATTCCCGTCTCGGCCATGTGTGTGTGGAGTTTGCATGTTCTCCCCGTGCCTCAGGGGGTTTTTCTCCGGGTTCTCCGGTTTCCTCCCAGTCCAAAAACATGCACGGTAGGTTGATTGGCACCTTGGAAAATTGTCCCTAGTGTATGAATGTGTGTGTGATTGTGAGTGTGTGTGTGTGTGTCCTGCGATGGGTTGGCATTCCATCCAGGGTGTATCCTGCCTTAATGCCCATAGACGCCTGAGATAGGCACAGACTCCCCCGTGACCCGAGGGAAGATCACATAAAGCGGTAGAAGATGAATGAATGTTAATATGGATGGAGGTGGTAGCACAGTAGGTTCAAATTGCACCACCACCAAGCTGCCACTAGTGGGCGTTTGCGCTTGGCTCGTCTCAGACATCTAGAGAAAGAGAAGGGATAGAAGAGTTTCAAGAACTGTACAGATTGTACGAGTGAGTATAATTTTAATAAAATTAAACGCCCATTCAAACCATTTTTAACATCTCTAGTCAGATATAGTACTTTTTATTACATTTACAACGCTTTTCACAATCTCAAAGCAGCTTTACAGAATTTAAGATTTATTTTTTTGTATAATACGAAGGATATATTTGACCTAAAATGTATCAAATGTATTTATGTATAGCCTAATGGCAAGGAAAACCTTGAGAGGAACCCGGACTCAAAAGGGGAACTCGTTCTCATTTTGGATGACGTCATGAGTGTGATTATAAAATAATACAAACACCAGAGATAGTGTGTGATTGTGAGTAATGTCCTAATATCATCCAAAGTGCACAGGTACATCTCTAAACGACTCTAAATCGTGTTAAATATGGAACAAACAGTAAAATTCGGAGGGAAAACATTGGGGTTATGTAAACAAAAAGCGTGTAATAAACTGCAATGCAAATCCTAGTCACTAGAGGTCGCTGTTTCAACATACAGATTTCATAACATTTTAATTTCAATTACATTCATTCGTTTGGTTTTTTTTGTTTGTTTGTTTGTTTTTACACTGATCTTATTTACAGACTGCTAAATGGATATTTAAAATACACTATATGGCCAAAAATATCTCACCACCTGATAGCCACACTCGTATTTGGTCCTTCTGAAACTGTTGGCAAACATATAGGACGTCTTTGTATGTTTTAAGTTGAAGATATACTTTTCATTAATCTCAAATATTGTAAACCTGTAAACAAAAGTAAAATCCTTAAAAAACTTGCCTAGACAGAACCCTGATCTCAACTCCAATGAAATAAAATGGTATATTTTAAACATTAAAAAAAAAAAAAAAAATATATATATATATATATATATATATATATTATTGTGAATAGAATTGGTTAATCACTTGCTTTTTAATTCACATTTTGCCCAGTCTTTTACATTTTTACCTTTTATTTTGGCTTGTAAAAGGATTAAAATAACTTTCGCCATGTGACACCTGAACTACAATCAGATAAAATATCAAATGGCGTGGAGAATGCTATTTACCAAAAACGTTTTAAGTAGTCGGGTTAAAATGTTTTTATTGTTTAATGTTTAATGTTAATGTTTTTACAGTCTAGCGAGCATGACTCCCTCTGGTAATAGATGGAGCAGTGCGTCTCCTGACAGCGTGCCCACAGCGAGCCTGACAAACAGCTGCAGGATAAGACTGTATATCTTCTTACAGGAGATCAGGCAAATCCATAGCATTGAACCCGCTGCGATCAGCAACACAGCGACTGAACTGTAACCATACTCTGTTGATGAGAGATGTAGAGATATACGTTACACGCAGAGAGAGGAATACTGCGTGCTGTGCCGTGCTTGTTATTCAGATGCACTCCAACTGATTTGCCTAATACATTATTTCAGTAGTTTATTCATTTTGCTATATAATAATCACAGTGGGCCACTTCAGCATTATGGTGGGCCTCGAAGGGCCAGTCGTAACTATACGACACACATCGCTTTTTCTCCGTGAAGCACAAACATGTATTCTCTTTCCAATCTTTCTTGGAAGTGCCTTCCATCTACCTCAATTTTTCACTTAGACATAATGAGACATATTGGGATTCTCAATTCCGCTTGTTGGAAAAAAATCGCCCTCTGTAAAAGACGACATGGGATACGCTGCACTCTAGTGTCGGGATGACGCCATTTCACGGGTAACTTTGTTCGCATGCATTGTGGGAGTTTATTGCTAAAGCAGCATCGCCTTATATTAAGGCTTTTTACACCTTTTAAGCTCTTTCAGGCCACATAGGATGTTATGGCAGTGTATATTTGGCCCTTGATCTTGACACTTGATCTTGATTATGGTATATGTTTGCTGTGTACGCAGGATTGTTTTAGGATAAAGCTATAAGATAAGAAAAGGGAATGCACAATCATCAACCCCGGCCACCTAGACAAGCTGCTGTGGACCGCCTTGGTCATCAGCACACACACACACACACACACACACACAAAAATTTCCTAATTCCACACATACAAACACACAGGACAGAGAAGACAAAATAAACCACTTTATAATCAACACACTTGGAGTTCCATTTATTGTCAAAGTAAATTCATTCATTCCTCTTCTACCGCTTTATCCGATCTTTCCTCGGGTCACGGGTCATGTTTATTTCAGGTAACTATGGGCATTAAGGCAGGATACACCCTGGATGGAATGCCAACACATCACAGGGCACACACACACATTCACACATTCATACACTAGAGATAATTTTTCCAAGGTGCCAATCAACCTACCGTGCATGTTTTTGGACCGGGGGAAACAGGAGAACCCGGAGAAAAAAACCCCTGAGGCACGGGGAGAACATGCAAACTCCACACACACATGGCCGAGATGGGAATCGAACCCGGACCCTGGCGGTGTGAGGCGAACGTGCTAACCACTAATCCACCGTGCCCCCCCTTTCAAAGTAAAAACTTTGTTTGTGGACACATTTTTGCGAAGGAAAAGACTTTTAGTTAAACGCAGTAACAATGAAAGCTCTGTTTCCAGTGCCGTCTCTGGCATTCTTGGAAATCACTTTCTTTCTCGTGTTTATGCAAAGTGATATAACCAGAAAGCTTAATAATTATGTCAACATATTGTGAAAATATGTCCTATTATACTTTTTTTTTTAAAACCCATTTTTTCCTCAGTAGGTTTGCTTGAATGTGCATTTTTCATTTATATAACTAATCAAATGGACCTGTTTTAGCCATGCACATCCACGGCAGGATTGTGCTGAGCAGGAATATTTCAGGTAATTCTCACAGAAGCTGCTGTCTTTCTGGATATTCAGTAATCCTGAGGAAATCGCACCTCTTCCTGACTTCCAGGCCATTTAGATAATAAAAATATGCTGGACGAAGTGCAGAGAAATACACAGATGCATTTATATCCGAATGGGGTTGGAGAGATTGGGCTGAAAGAGCAAGCTTTTTTCCCCCTCCCTTAAGGGGCTTTTCAATGAATCGTCGGTTTAGCAGGAGGGCAGAAAAAAAGGCCTCGCTATTACGCTTCCTCAAGCTTTTACACCCATCCCCATTCTATCCACAACACCTGGGACAAAGGTGATAGAGCAGGGGTCACCAACGTGGTGCCCGCCAGTACCAGGTAGCCCCCAAGGACCACATGAGTAGCTCTCAGGCCTGCTCTAAAAACTCATTAGTGACTCATTGTGAGAAATCATCAATGTCATTTATTTATAATATATAACTAAAGGCACGTTTGCCTCACAGGGTTCGATTCCCGTCCCGGCCATGTGTGTGTGGAGTTTGCATGTTCTCCCCCGTGCCTCAGGGGGTTTTTCTCCCGGGTTTCTCGGGTTCTCCGGTTTCCTCCCCGGTCCAAAAACATGCACGGTAGGTTGATTGGCACCTTGGAAAATTGTCCCTAGTGTGTGAATGTGTGTGTGTCCTGCGATGTGTTGGCATTCCATCCAGGGTGTATCCTGCCTTAATGCCCATAGACGCTTGAGAAAGGCACAGACTCTCCGTGACCCGAGGGACGATCGGATAAAGCGGTAGAAGATGAATGAATGAAGATGAAGATAACTAAAGGCAAATGTATTATTTCAGAAGAGTGCGTCAAACTGGTAGCCTTTTGTATGACTCCGTATCCATGAGGTAGCTCTCAGGTTCAAAAAGGTTGGTGATAGAGTATGTAGCGTCAAGCACTGCTCGCCTGTTCCACCTTCTCTCAGGGTAAGAGGTAAGATCAGCTCAAGGCTCTTCTCTGTTCTGGCACCGAGGTGGTGGAATGAACTTCCCCTGGATGTCCGAACAACAGACTCACTGGCTTATCTTCAAACGACGACTGAAGACCCCGATCTCTATCAACAACACCCATCCTAACACTTATTCCATCTCTCTGTTTAGGAAACCATAAAAAAACTGTGTCTATGCTTATTTTGTACCTTAAATTTGTATCACCCATACCTGATGAATTTATTCTTAGATTGAGACCTAAAGCACTATTTGTACGTCGCTCTGGATCAGGGCGTCTGCGAAATGCTGTAAATGTAAATGTAAATAGAGCACGAGTCTTGTGTGCGAAATGAAGTATAGATCCACATCTACAATATTACCATAGTAAGCTATTTGCTAAAGACCAGAGCATTGAAATCACCGCCCTTCATTTGATTTCCAGTCCACCATGTAGCTTAAGAATATATCCCTTTCCCAAGGTACAGAAAGCTGGTAGGAATCGCTGGCAATCGAGAGTCCAAGTGGTTACTTTGGCAGGTTTGAGCCTCATGTAGGATGCGATTTCTTTGTGGGTGAAAAAGTGTGTGAGACAGGAAGAGAAAGAGAGAGATTGATAGAGAGAGAGAGGCTAACAATAACATCTGGACCAACTCGCACAATCATTCTTTTCGATTTTTCCACCTTTATTTACAATAACGATGTCGATAAAGCACAGCTCCGAGAGCAAACATATGGCCGCAGAGCCTGTGAACATTTCCCTTGCCTTATTTTAATCATAAGATATGCCGTGAGATGCCATTAGCAACACGTTCAGTTCATTTGCGTCATGTTCAGCAGTCTTATGTATCACTTTGATAAATCTCGAGCTTCCTATAACCAAGCGCAGTACAACATCTGCGCTATATCTCTTTTTCGTTTATTTATTGTATGTATGTCATTTATTGTAGAGATTCATTATAACACTGTGTGTGTGTGTGTGTGTGTGTGTTATGCATGCTCATTCTGTTCCATGTTGGTAACCAGTCCCTTGGTGTCCACCGTAGTCGTAGATCGTGTCGGGTTGTTAAAGTAGAGGGTGTTATCAAACGTACACTCCCCAACTACCGGGATGGTTGGTCTTTTATAGAAGATGAAGGCCGCCAGTCCCGCTAAAGCAATTATTACTAACACGACGGCCACTGCGATCCCGGCGTAGCCGTGAGCGGCTTCTTCTACCTGCGGTTCTGCGGGACAAAATGAAATAAATACAAGCTGATTTAACCTTTTTACATAGAAAATGGCAATATAGCGTCGGGGAACTCTTAAAGTTGATTTACAGTTACTGAACTCACCAACTGCCGGCTGTTTCTCAGTAGGTGGTATAACTGAAAACAAAAAGGGCAAGTGCAGGTGAAATTCAGTTCCACGGCAGGTTTAAAGAACCTCAAGATGGATTTCAAGACTTTATTGCATTCGAATGTCCATTAGTGAACCCTTGAAAACGGGTTCATCCAGATGAGGATGGGGTTCCCATTGGAGTCTGGTTCCTCTCGAGGTTTCGTTCCTCTTTCCAATGTTACGAGTGGATGAAGTTATAATGGATCAACTTAGTGGATTCTTAGTTATTAACTTGATAAACTTGATAAACAGAGAAAATAATTTGTAATCAGTAAACATTTCCTGATGTTTTACTGAAGCACCGAGCACTTAGATGCACACATCTGGAAATTGACGATCTGGTTAATTTCATAAGCGAATACAACGGTGCATTCTGTGACGGTTTTTCCCATTGGAATTTCCACAACGAACTCAAGCCATTATTTTTGAATAACGTAAAGAAAAGAGCGAGGCATCGTTCGAATCATACGAACAAAACTCGCCCTATACCGTCTCTTTTTCAGACCCATGAATAAAACATTCTCAGTCAATGCCTGCTTCACAGACATAATAAATATATAAACAGAACGATCAAACTGTCAAATTTTACATCCAAATTCTTCTCGCTATTTTTTTGTTCTCTGCTTCTTCTCTGCTCAACTCATATAGTCTTATTTACAAGCCTAAAATGTACTAAACGTAAATAAACAATTTAATTCCACGGTGGTTTAGTGCTTAGCACGTTCGCCTCACACCGCCAGGGTCCGGGTTCGATTCGCGTCTCGGCCATGTGTGTGTGGAGTTTGCATGTTCTCCCCGTGCCTCAGGGGGTTCTCCGGGTTCTCCGGTTTCCTCCCAGTCCAAAAACATGCACGGTAGGTTGATTGGCACCTTGGAAAATTGTCCCTAGTGTGTGAATGTGTGTGTGTGTGTGTGTGTGTCCTGGCATTCCATCCAGGGTGTATCCTGCCTTAATGCCCATAGACGCCTGAGATAGGCACAGGCTCCCCGTGACCCGAGGGAAGATTAGATAAAGCGCTAGAAGATGAATAAATGAATGCATTCTATAAAGCTTTTTTGAGATATTGTTCATGGTTAAAGGTGCTATATAAAAATAGTTTTCCAAATGGCAGTTTTGTTTACTTTGTGTATGATTGTGTATGCAGGTGACTTACTTTTAAGAGTTTTGCATATATAGCCTTTGTAACCATTGCAGTGAGAGTTGATCCACAAGCCGCTTTCTGATTTGACCTCCACACAGTCGCCTTGAGCACCGGGCGATCGCAATGCCCAATTAATGTAGTCCACCACTGTGTTATCAATCCACATCCACTCCCCTAATACATAAACACATAAACATAGTGGCTACTCAGATACCCATTGGCCGTTTCTAATATGACATATATTATTGATATTATTGCTGTTCTGATTGAAGTTGTAAGTAGGATATGAACCTGTGTAGCTGCGGTGGAGGCCGATCCAAAAGGATTTGGCTTCATCGTGAAGGATCTCAATATTTTGGCGAATGAAGTTAGACTCCATTGCATCCTCAACACTCACCAGTGATGCACCTGTACATAGAAATGCGGTACATAGAAGTACACTAATAAAGCTTTCAGTGTATTATTTAAGTTCCATTCTGAAACCTATGGTCAGGTGTATTATTTTATATATAGATTCATTTATGGAGCAAAATGGAAAAAAAAGAAAAGAAAAAAGCCATAACAAATAAGCAATGTGTTACGGTGAGAATAAAATAACACGTATTACTGTCTCATTCAAATATAACGGAATAAAAACATAAAAATGCATTAAACAAATTCGATCTACACATCAAGTATGTATCTGTAAAAAGAAAATGGATGACATATATGAACATTTATTTGTATGTAAGATGTGAGTACCCATTCGTAAGCACTCCACTGAAGCATGGGCCCAGTTTTCATTCCTTGTTGCTATAAAAGTATAGCAATGTCCTCGGAAAGGAACCCAGACCTTGGATTTCTTTGGTTCTGGGCAGTGTCCTGGAAGCTGCGGGGGATCAGTGGGTGCGATAACTGCATAAAGAGAATAAGCGAAAATAGTTGTTGACATATTCGTTTGTCTCAAAAAACATATTAAATCAGTTCATTAGAAGCGATATCCCACACAGATGTAGAACTCAATCCAGGATAACATGTGAGCACCAAACACTTGGGCATTCAGAACAGGTCTACGTGCTGGTGTGTTTCTACTACATGTAGTGCACTACATGCCTCGCTAGCCATTTAATCCGGATCACGGTGCACTGGATCTGGAGCACAATCACCAGACTACATATACTTTGCCCTCCTGCCCTTTAGGAGGCGCTACAGGAGCCGCCGGACTAAGACAAGCAGGTTCAGTAACAGATTTTTTTTTCCAGACAGCTGTTTCTTTCCTGAACACTCACACACATTGACTGACACACGATCAGTGTATGTCACTTTTCTCTTTGTATATAATCCTTTAAATCTGTGTATTGTTTACATATGCAAATAATTCTATCACTGTCACTCATTTATCACTGTTACTGTTTATATAGGTAATATATACCTGAGTAATCATTGCTCATTTACTCACATTACTAAATACTAAATATTGGTTATACTGTGGGGGCACGGTGGCTTAGTGGTTGGCACGTTCGCCTGACACCGCCAGGGTCCGGGTTCGATTCCCCTCTCGGCCATGTGGGTTCTCCGGTTTACTCCCTGGTCCAAAAACATGCACTGTAGGTTGATTGGCACATTGGAAAATTGTCCCTAGTGTGTGAATATGTGTGGGTGTGTGTGTCCTGCGATGGGTTGGCATTCCATCCAGGGTGTATCCTGCCTTAATGCCCATAAACGCCTGAGATAGGCACAGACTCCCCGTGACCCGAGGGAAGATCGGATAAAGCGGTAGAAGATGAATGAATGAATGCTTATACTATTTACATATGCAAATGATCATATATTCTACATATTGCATTATCGCTGCTCAATCAAATCTAATCTTATCTAATCTAATCTAATATGGCCCTTTGATCATCTTCGCTTGACACGGTGGTATTTGAGGCTGGAAATCTTAATAAGGTACAAGCTCTGTAGGAATATAGAGCATTCACAGCCTACCTGGTGAGCGTTTGCAGAGGGAGTAGAAGCTTTTGCTGCATTCTGTTGTTTTCCACGTCCCATCTACGTCGATATATACACAGGCCTGGTTTCTCCGCGGCTCGCCTGCAGCCCATTTAGTGAACCGCAGTAACCAGTTATCTGTCCAGCGATAGTGTCCACTGGTCTATAGCGGAAACGGTGAAAAAGGCACATCAGCTCATCTTCCCATAATTCTCGAAACCCATCTACAGCGATGCGTACGGTACATAGTATACTGTCGGGTGTGCGGTACAGTGATCACACCATTATCAACACGATTACAGCGGCTACTGTGGTATGGGTTACAGGGGCCAAAAAGTAAGCCCTGATATCATATAATAAAACCAGAATACAATTTTAATAATAGAATTAATATTATATATATATATATATAATAATATATATATATATATATATATATATATATATATATATAAATGTATATGAGTAAAGGTTTTTACAGTTTGAAGGGACTTGGACTCTGTTTTCTCTATGTGATTATTTGGTCACCATGAAACGATTCGCAGTAACATCTAAACAATAGGATTCCCGCACTTACAATATTGCTGTTTAGGCCAATCCACACAGGCTCTTTCAGTCTGTCAACTTTGAGGTTGACGAACGCTTGCGCTACAGAGTCCAATACGCTAGCCAGATCGGCGTCGTCGGCTTTGCACTGCCTCCTTGCCTCGTCCCAGCTCATTTTCTCGGTCTGTATCTTGTACGAATCATTTCCCATTTTAAAATATGATGCTGGTGAAGGCGTCGTAGCAGGAACTTGGATCTGAGAATCTGGGGCAGATTGAATGGGAAAGATTCTCGTATTATTTTGGTGGTGATGTTGTAAACACTCCTAAAAGTTCACAGAGCAGCCTCGTAACACTCACCGATATTCCTTTTGCAGATAAAACCTCGCTTCTCTTCACAGTCCTCAACCTTCCACTTGCCGGTAATTCGATCCGGGTCCTTCGCCATTATGACGCAGTCAAACTGCAGAAACGAAGCCCAAGAATGAAATGAGCATGTAGCCGTGTGATGCTTAATGACATTGCCGTTATTTATCACATATACATTACAGCACAGTGAAATTGTTTCTTCTCATATCCCAGCTTGTTTTGAAGCTGGGGGTCAGAGCTGGTGATACGGCCCCCGTTGGAGCACAGAGGGTTAAAGGCCATGCTCAAGGATCCAAGGGTGGCAGCTTGGCTATACTGGGACTCGAACCCCTGACCTTCCGATCCCCAGCACCTTAGACCACTGAGCTATACCCTATAATTTGAAGTTTTCCTTCAAATTCCTTTCCTTTGCACTTAAGGAATGAGGATAGAGTAGCGTAACCGCATGACCTCTACTGCCACAGGTTGTTCTCTAATGCTGCACCCCTCCCAAGTGGGACGTGGTAGCCCAGTGGTAAGGTGTTGGGGTCTGGACCGGAAGATCACGGGTTGAAACCCCACCACCACCAAGCTACCACTAATGGGCCCTTGAGCAAGGCCCTTAACCCTCAATTGCTCAGTTGTAAGTCGCTCTGGATAAGGTGTTTATAATAGCAAATTGATATAACAGAGACATGGGGACATGGTACTTACATCTACTCCATACGCCCTGCGTCCTTCTGGAAACGACGTTGGATAACCTTTGGCCCAGTTGGTGAAGCGAACCCCTTTCCCATCTGTCCAAAGGAAGCGCATCTCCCAGTTGATATCATTCAAGCCGATCCACATGTCATCACGTGCGTTGAGCATCATAGTGGTGAGAAATGCTGAAAAAAAAACCCCCAACAACACGGAATTACGAAGAGCATGGTGGAGAACTGTAGAGGCAAAAGATATTCGATATGTACCTTGCTCTGCTTGACTCTGAATGGACACTAAGTTGCCTCCTTGAGAGATGCAGTACAGTCGAGCATCGTGCCACACTACCTCTTCACTGCTGTCTTTTCCTACAAATTTATAACACTGCCAAAACATATAAATAATGTCAGACAATAAAAGGCACACTTTAGGAATGACTGCTATCGTTTTCATTTCACGCTCATTGATTAATGTTAGTAAAATTGGGTGTAAATGCAACAAACGGATCTAAAAATGTATATTTTACTTAAAAAGCTATTTTTCTTCATTGTTTCTTCACATGTACATGTTGATGAATTACAAAATGATTAGATTCGAATTAAGTGCACCGCTCTTTATCCCAGGTACCGTGCATTAGATAGGGGATCAGCCATGAACGATCAGCTGACATGATTCAAAACTCTCCTGTCTAACGGATGAAAGGGGTGAGATAAATTTCCACTTGGTGTAAGAGGCACTAGCAGCCTTCACATGACATTCATAGGGCTACCTTTTCTAGCAGTCCATAAATGAGCATTTCATCTTTTTTTTCCTTCTTTTTTTTTTATTACCCATCCATCCTTTTGCATCGCAGGAGACTGAAAACAATGCACACTATATTATCTTCCAACTTCTTAGTCTATGATGGCACACTAGGAAGTATACACTCCTTATGCACAATGTTGCACATGAAATAAAACCAACCTACACAACCAAGCCCCTACGAATGATGATCATACTTTAAAATTATTTTTTAAGAATTAATAACATCCAACATTTTTCATTCATTCATCTTCTATCACTTCTTCACTATCCAAACTTCCCTTGGGGTGGGGGGAGCCTGTGTCTATCTCAGGTGTCTTGAGGCATCAAGGCAGGATCAAACATGTATGGGTGCCAACCCATAGCAACATTCAATAGGGACCAAGTTTCCAAGGTGCCAATCAGCCTACCGTGCATGTTTTTGGACCGGGGGGGGGAAACCGGAGAACCCGTAGAAAAACCCCCTGAGGCACGAGGAGAACATGCTACACACACATGGCCGAGGCAGGAATCCAACCCCCGACCATGGAGGTGTAAGGCAAACGTGCTAAGCACTAAGCCAACGTGCCCCCTACATATATCATTCATTCATTCATTCATTCATCTTCTACCGCTTTATCCGATCTTCCCTCGGGTCACGGGGAGCCTGTCCCAGGCTCGGGATCTTAGGCGTCTATGGGCATTAAGGCAGGATACATGGATGGAATGCCAACCCATCGTAGGGCACACACACACACACACTCAGTCACACACTAGGGACAATTTTTCAAGGTGCCAATCAACCTACTGCATGTTTTTGGACCGGGGGGAAACCGGAGAACCCAGAGAAAAAAACCCTAAGGCACAGGGAGAACATGCAAACTCCACACACACATGGCAGAGGCCGGAATCGAACCCACGACCATGGAGGTGTGAGGCGGACGTGCTAAGCACTAAGCCACCGCCCCCATACATCTATCATATAAATTCATATTCTCTATTCAATTTGTGTGTGCAAAGCAAAGCTTTTAACCATGCGAGCGTATATTTTATATATTTGAGGCCAATCCATGAGGATTTCCTTAAGTTTGGTCTTCAGATTTATACGTATAAACATTTGGGATGACAAACAGGAGACGAAAATGTTTGGTAAATGAATTGCTTGTGAAAATTATGAGTAAACATGGAGCGGTAAATAAGGCCCAGTGTTTGATGTAGGAAGCTGTGTAGGGAGGGATATTTTGAAGATTCATGATTTACTCAGATAGGATTAGGGAGGTGGTATAGCCCAGTGGTTAAGGTGTTAGACTCTGGACCGGAAGTTCATGGGGTCAAACCCCACCACCACCAAGCTGCCACTAGTGGGCCCTTGAGCAAGGCCGTTAAGGCCCAGTTATAAGTCGCTCTGGATAAGGGCGTCTGCCAAAATGCCGTAAATGTACTCACTTTTCCCTGAAACCTGTTCCAGTCAGAACTACAGCCTCCCTTTGGCGCAGTGGTAGGAGCGGCTGTACTGGTGACGAAGTTGATGCTTCTTTTACAGATAGAGGGTAATTGTACCCCACAGTTGATATCGTTCCAGTATCCTGAGAAAGGGATGATTTTACGCTCGCGCATAAAATAGACGAAAAAACAAGCAGGTTAAAAAGAGAGGATGCGGACTTACCCATACTCTTGTAAATGGTAACACAGTTTTCATCATTGTTGGCAAAGTTTGGTTCGTTTTGGTTCCATGCTGTGAAGACAACTGGAGAACCGTCCACCCAGCTGTAAACATAAACAAACATGAACCATAGAAAAATATATGCCTACTAAAGGAATTACTTCATTTAGACACGACTGAATGTTAATGTTACCTAAACGATTTATCCAATCCCACTGTCATTCCAATGTAATACTGGTCCTCTTGGCCTCTTGAAATCTGTACGTTTGGATTCATGAAACAAGTCAAGCATATTCAAATGATCAAAACACAACCGAGGAAGAAGTTTGGCTAGGTTTTTTCTTTCTTTCTTTTTTTTTTTGTTTTTCTTACCTGTCTATATATAAACTTTCTCTCACTTTGACCAGTAATGACTACAAGGTCAGAATGGTTCTTCTTGCAAGATGCACGAGCTTCTTCCATATCCAGACGCTCAGGATTAATGTAGTACTGACTGCCGTTGTACTGGATCCAGCCATCGTCTGTAATGTTAAACTCCGCTGGGGAACGTAAAATGCACACCACAAGAACATCAGATTGCACAATTGCACTTTGCTTTTGAGGCCAGTATCATCTATTTATACATTCTAATTGGTGAGCAAAATGAATCAGTTGTTCGGAATTATACCTTGGGGATTGCTTGTAGGTGGAGGATTTGGAGTTGAACCTGTTATAAAGGGTAGAGTTAAACATCTGTACAGACAAGAGAATGATCATAGTAGACTTTTGCCAGTCCTCAAATACCAAAAATTTTTATTTACATTTTTTAAAATTTATAATAATACAGATTGTGTCAAAGCAGATGTACAGTATTAAATAGAACGGTAATATCAATAATACACAGGACGAGGGGGGGGGGTCAGTTTTCCTCTGACCAACAAACAAGTCATTTGTATGTTATGTGTTATATTTGTGCATTTTGTTTTAGCTGGTATACCTACCCCGTCGTATCTGACATATCCAATCATTATAGGACTCGCAATCGGCATCATTCCACCTATGCCCATAGAAGAAGCTGGCTTCTGCACAGTGCTCATTGGAATTGTAATTATTGGGCTCGCCATAGCCCCAATTCTCATAGTTTGACTAACATGAAGGACAACAGACAAACAATGAAGAAAAATTAGACACACATACACACACACACACACATAACAAAGGTTTACCATACATCGTATGAATATACAATATCTGCTCATTAAACATTTGCCTGCAAATGACACAAAGGTAAAATAATTAAATGTTTCTACATTGTTTCATCAGATGGCCAATATGTTAATGACTCGGACAATCTTATAGATATTCTGCTCTAAGGTACGGTGGCCTAAACCACTAAAACCTTTAAAATACCTCATTGTTTTTCTTTTACAGGTAAATCTGAAGCAATCACCACAAAAAAAACTAGAATGGGGGCATGGGTTCAAACACATCACACAAACTTTGTAAAATATAATAACACAATGGACACAAAGTGTCTTCCTTAATACTGCTATGACTGACTACCATTTCCTAATAAAAGTCCTTCATGCAGGGGCCTTAAATACAACAGGCCTAAAGATGCAGAGCATCTTTGCTTTCCTACAGGGTGATTTAGCTAGGTATTGTGGGGCCAAACAGTCTGGTGGAAACTTGGCCCTTATATCTTTAGAAGGTCTTGAGAACTTGTCCAACAGGCCATAAACTCAGAGGTAGTTGGGTGAGGTAATGGGTCTACAATCATAACAAATGCCTGATTCTTTAGTCTGGGAGGAGATGCTTGCCATTGCTGCCTTGTCGCCCCATTAGGAGACGTATGGCATCAGTGGGTCCGCATCTGCTATGTGGGATGATACTTATCCCAAGGGATTTGAGTTCAGAATGAGTCCAGCAAGAACATCATAAAAAGTTCCTTGGGAATGGAACTGATCTTCCCACCTCCAAAATGGGGTGCTGAAGATGTGGATCTTTTAATGGGCAAGTTGAGACTATATGTCAGGAAGCAATGTGGCATAAGCTTCCCTTTATGTTCCTTTGTCCCCCTCAGAAGTTCTGACCATAATTCCCCTGGTGCTCCTCTGAGTCATGTTCAGCAGGTATGGAAGGGGATAGTAATGAAGGGTTTAGGAGGAGCATCAGGAGTGTAAGACAGAGATGGGTGTTTGAGTGGCAGGGGAAATGAAGGAATACTTTCTTGTCTCTGGCATCACAGGTTGTAAAATAGTGGCACCCATGCTGGACAATATGAGGTCATCTCCATCCTCGGCTGAAGGTCTGGACTCATACCACTTCCCAGGAGGACTGGATAACTGCTCTGCTGTTGGATCCCATAGTGGGCAATCCTGGTTTCTGCCTTGACTGAGATCAGCTCAGCTCAGAGAGTCACTTGACCTCTGTCAGCACGACCTGACCTTCTCTCAGCGACTTCAGGTCTGCCTGGAAAGCCTGATGAGCCTGGAATAGTTGTGCATACTCATACCGCAGGTGCTGTACTCACTGTCATGTATAGAGGTCATGAAACCAGCTACATGAAGTGAAGGAAAATGATTCTGTGAAGGCTGAGGATTATGATCTTTGTCAGTGGGAATGGTGAATGCCTGGCAGGATAGGGAAGGGGTTCTATGGATATGTGCCTCCCAAGTGTGAGGGACAATCATATTCAGCATCAGGTGTGCCTCTGGTGTAGTGTACTGTATTTCGTGCTGCTGCAGGTAAGCTTGAGGGCGAGTAAGGCGTTTAGGGCAATCTCCTCCGACACGGGTAGGGCCACAAATCAAATGTGTAGATAGTCAAATACTACAGAACGTTCATTAGAGGACATGTCTGGGCATATTCGCCTGATGCAAATGCATAGAACAAGCAAAGGAACTCAACGGACTACACCGCCCTCTTCCGTAATACTTCTATGGCTACAGTGTCTATGGCTGCACATTTTAATAAAAGATGACCCAAAAGAAAATACTCACTGAAGATCCATCGGACCACGTAAAGCCAGAATTATCATCCAGCATATTAAACCCAATCCATGCTGGATCATTTCCTCCACCATACCTTTAAGAAGAGCATAAGTTATCATTAAGTCAATTAATACCTAATTGTATATTGTAGGCAGTTAATACAATTTCATTCATCTTCTATCGCTTTATCCGATCTTCCCTTGGGTCACGGGGAGCCTGTGTCTATCTCAGGCGTCTATGGGCATTAACGCAGGATACACCCTGGATGGAATGCCAACCCATCGCAGGGCACACACACACACATACACTAGGGGCAATTTTCCAAGTTGCCAATCAACCTACCATGCATGTTTTTGTGGACCGGAGGAAACTGGAGAAAAACCCCCTGAGGCACGGGGAGAACATGCAAACTCCACACACACATGGCCGAGACGGGAATCAAACCCCGACCCTGGAGGTGTGAGGCGAATGTGCTAACCACTAAGTCACCATGCCCCCACAATAGGGTCTTAATATTTAAAAAAAATGTGCATGTCTTAAAACCCAATACTATAATCACTGGATTTGAACTTAGAACTCATACTTACGGTAGGTTGTTGGTTTCGGATTCGCTGTGAAAGCTAGCTAGATCGCCGCCAATAGCCTTGCAGTAATTACGTGCCTCCAGCCATGTTTTCTTATTGTCTTTGGTTTTTCTGTATAACTAAGAAGTTAAGAAGATGCGTTGTAACGAGATCGTGAGAATGTCTGAATCAGTTTATTTCGCCATTATATTGACAAATCACAAGTTTTATAACTTCTATAATACCCGAATGCAACTGGCGGAGTCTTTTTTTATCCACTGGGATGGGCAACTGATCGGTTGCGTCACCGGAGGTTCTTTGGTTGTAGTGACGCCCTCTGCTAATTTCTTACAGATGTACTTCTCTTTCCTGTCGCAAGCGATGACATCCCATAATCCTGCCGAAGTCCCAGTTCTCATGGCAACACATCCCTGCTGCCGATCTAAATGCCAGAGAGATTTCAAAAGTCATTCAATGTAACTATACGATGTATTTATTTATTTTTTACATGAAGAAATTCCATACCTGGCATCCCCACATTGAAATGTGTAAATTTGACTGCTTGACTATTTGTCCACTCGAAGCGCTCTAGACGTTCCGTATTGGACAGGCCAATCCAGAAATATTTTTCAGGGCGCATACCAATCTGGCTAACGAGAAAAGCGTTCTCATACCTGAAACGAAGCACACAGACACACACACACACACACACACACCCAAACACACAGGCAATAAGTAATTTAATATGTTGTATAAAACCAACATGTGACTGATCTGTACATTACCTGTTTGCAACATCTATTAGGTTGGCAGCGCTTTGTCCACATGCTGCTTTGGCCTCGTTAAAGGTTTTGGCTTCGACACCTGTGCTGTAGCAGTAGGAGCTGAACCTGATCCAACCCTAAAAAAACAACAACAACAAAACAGGGCCTTTTTAGTACATGTATATATTAGTAGAGTAAATAACCCATGCACATTGCTAAGCTGAGGGACTTATATACATAACACATAATGCAAAGGTCTTCAGCACCCTAATATGTTTTATCTTATAATATCATATATTATATTTAGATCACAATATCGGGTATTTGTTGGTTCCCCAGTATGAACCGTTTTCTTCTGGTAAAGATGATTTAATAAAAGTGTTACATGATATTAGTCTGTATGACACTGTTAAAGAGATTATACTTCAAAACACCAATGTTTAGGATTTTTAAGTAAAAAAAAAAAGTCTTACGTGTTTATTATCATTACCATCAGTGTATTTGAAATAATTGTCTTTACAGGAAACATAAAGCATAAAGGAATCACAAACATCCTACTGTCATAGTCCAAAAACCCGTCGTCAGCATTTTCCAATCGCAAAGGCTATGAACTTTTGAGAGCAGCAGTTTTTAAGCTTTATTGTTTAAGGAACAAGGAGTCAGCATTTTTATTTTTATTTTTTTAAAGAAAATCACTCCTTTTTTTTTTTACCCCTCCCCCCAAAAAAACACTTTTCATGCATAAAAATGTTTTTCGCAATAGCAGTTTGGAATGTGCTAATACGTATCCAAATCGACAGTAGATTTGATGAAATTGGTTCAAGGCTACTCAGATTTCAATAATCCAAGACGTTGATAATAATAATCCTAAAAAGTTTCTTCAAATCAGGTCAAGAAATATTTATTAGCCTTTTAAGCAATTTTTTCTCTTCTCAGTAACTGTAACGAATTACTGTTACGCTTATTTTGTATTTAAAGTACGTAACGCCGCTACATGTAACTAGTTACTCCACTAAACAATGTAGGATTAGGATGCAGAAATGCATGTAATTTAGGGGATGAAATTTATTTCATGCGGACCAAAGAAGAAAGTCCATGAAGAACTTCCCAAAGCCTATCAAGGCCCCAAGGTTGAGATAGAGATAGATAGAGATAGAGATAGATGGGCAACAGCATGACTACTTGACTTCTCTTTAGCCATTTACAGCGGCCCTTCCTGTAAACCAGAATCGGTCCTCACCAAAAGTGTCCCAGTGATAAAATATCGGCCTTACAGAACTCCCGTTTGCAGGACATATATGCAGAAATGGGGGTGATCAAAAAATATATACTTCCAAGAAAGTCATTAAATAGGACTACAAGTCTCAACGACTGCCTCTAATGTGTTGACATGAAGTAAAAATGACTCTCATTTACTCTTAACACAACAATTTGATTGCGAATGTATACGTTAATAGTGCATTTTTCTTGGTTCTTGGTTTATTGGCTTCGGAAAAAGTATACTGGGTGTATAATAAAACTGAATACATAAGATCTAAATCCCTTATAAAGGTGGAGGAGCTGGAAAGGCAAAGGTGGGACTCACAATAGGGCATCCGGGGCTGACGACCTCAGGTGACCCTGCAGGTCTGATGGAGGCTTTCTTCTTACACATGTATCCATATTCCTTTTCACATATGTGATCTGCCCACTTTCCATCCTAAAGTATGAAATCAAATGTACCATGTATCATGATCACTTCTCCGAATAAACCGCCTTTAGTGCACCACCTTCAAATATTATAGCACTACAGTATATGTTGTACTTGGTGATGACTGTACCTTGCCTTTCATGAGAACGCAATCCTCCCTGAGGATAGCCGCATGAGAAGGCTCTCCCACAAGCCATTTGGCGAAGGTGACATGGGTTCGGTCTGACCATTCAAACAAGTTCTCGGTCTTCTGATCGTTCAAACCGATCCATAATTCATCGGTGGGCACTGACAAACAAACACACATTTATTTCAACCAGCATCCAAGTCAAGTGAAGGTAGCAGAGGACAGTCCATTTTCCTATAAAACCTAAAAGACAAAACTCTATTTGGTATTTCATCAGTTAAAATAACCAATCTTTATCCATCAGTAAGGTCTATTATCTTTTAGGTCTATCTGAGTTTGATGTACGGTTTAATCTGAAGACAGACATGTACAAGAATTTATCTTGTTTAGTCAGTATAGGGTCCATAATTATGTATTTCTTTTAAAAAAATGCTAAATATTAGACGTTTATTCGATTTTTGATGTTTATTCTGTGTGCATCATGATGTCTTCTAGGCGTTATTGATATGTATCCTGTTGTGAAATATATTTTACTCTACTATAGAGTGTATATATATATATATATATATATATATATATATATATATATATATATATATAAATATATACATATATATATATATAGTACTTATAGTTAGACTATATTTTTTTTTCTATTCTTATTTTTTATTCTTATATATATATATTACATATATATATATATATATATATATATATGAAGACAAACACACACACACATATATATTAAAAAGGGGGGGGGGGACTTTCAATAATTTCAATAAGATTATGCAGGTGCTCTTACAATATCCACTCTGTGATATAACGAAGCTGTGTTCTTCAATATTTTGAATACTGATCAGGTCAGCTCCTTCTTTCCGACAGGCTGTTAATGCATCTTTCCACATCATCTTAGTGCGTGAGAGAGAGTAGCAGTGACCCGCGTATGGTACCCAGGTAGCTGGACAAAAACTAGGCTGGTCTTTAGTCACTAAAAATGCACGAAAGAACATGTAACGTTTAGGAAATGCAATGTGTGAAATGTCAGCTTTTGAAACGTGCATATTTGTAACAGGATAAATGTCTCTGGGTCGTACCCCCTGAAGGTGCAACAGCGGTGGAGTTTCCTTTGCGACAAATGTATCCCAGTTTTTGACTGCAGGAGTAACTCTCCCATTTAGATGCTTTCCCAGCGTTAAGTCCTGCACAGTTCATGCCAGGCTCCAGTGAGGGCTGGCCTAATCAAATGAATTCGGTGGGTAAGAGCATGCTCGCAAATAAACGTACAGGATATATGTGTGTGTGTTTATGTGGGAACTCACCTGGAGCCCAATTCAGATATCTAAATGGATTACCATTGCTCCATTGCCAGCCACTTTCAAAATCCAGACTATTCAGTCCAATCCAAAGAGATGAACCGAGTATATTAGTTAAACCTGAAAAGCAAAAAGAAAAAGACTTTCCGTAAGAAAAAGTGATTGTGTTTGGTTTGTATTGGTCTGTTTTGAAGACAGGGCCCCACAGTTTACCTGATATATATGTTTGCTCATGCAACTCCATAATACTGAGAAGATCCGCATCTTGCTGCTGGCAGCTTTTTCGGGCCTGGTGCCACGTCAGCACCGCTTGTGTGTTCCTCTGGTAAAGAACACCTGTTACTGGATCAGTGTCCCAACCGGAAGACGCTGTCACACCATAGACATAGGAGTTTTTAGAAAACACTGGCAAAATGTATAAAATAGTGAAATATTTGCTATTTTTATTTATAGAAGAATGTAAGCAGGTTTGCATCTTGCAAGGAGGTTCACTATAATGTGTCTTCTAAAATCATTCAATAAAAATAAAGAACTAACTATATAAATAAATAAATAATAATAATAAATGCATTAGATTTGTGGGCTGATAAAAGGGGCCATACAGTAATATTGAGGGTTTTTTAAATATTTCTAAATATTATGTATATATATATAGATAGATATATATATATAGATATATATATATATATATATATATATATATATATATATACATATATACATGTAGAGAGATAGATAGATAGATAGATAGATAGATAATGTATTAAAAACTTTAGTGTATAAAATGAGCAGGGCTTAAATAACAATAATAATGGCTGTAATAAATAACTAATCTGGATATTTATTGCTACACATGTATAACTATACATATTATTATTATTATTATTATTATTATTATTAATAATAATATTATTGTTGTTGTTTTCTAAATATATTGTTGTCTAAACAACACCAAGACAGTAAAACAAATCCTAACTTGCATTCGCAATAAAACAGGAAAATACAGAGGAAAGAAGGAAGTATGGGTTTCAGCAGGTCACTACCCAGGCGGGACTATGGGATTGACCTCGGTTTTATGGCCTCAATAGAGCACACAGTAAAATAAATAAATAAATAAATAAAATAAGCTCGTCCACCTACTACATCGCTTATTGTATACATAGCTGTGCCTGTCTTTCTTGTCATATTCCTATCCTTCCAGTCAGTAGCTATCCGAAGCTAACCCTCAAATGAAAAATAAGGATTTTATCATTCAAACACATACGTCCTAGTGGAAAATATCTCTATTGTTAATATCTGCATTATTTAAAACTCTTACATTTTGTTGGACAGAATCCCCATTTCTTATCCTTGTTGTAGTCTACAGATGTGGCGCACCACAGCTGTCCATCGGGTCTCCCGTCAATGGTGCACTCAGCGTACCACTTCTCTCCGTACTTAAAGGGAAACTGGCAGGGGCTACCCAAAGCATTGCCACCGATTGTGAATGTCTCTGCAATATAGGGAAGGGGGGGGGGGGGGTGTCAGGGGACACACTCCTACGATCATCTCATATACACCAAATAACATTGACTCTATACTTATTCCAAGCATTTAATGATCTATGTCATTAAATTTTGTAGTCTGAGCGTTCCAAACAGCTCAATCAGTGTCTTCAGAACCAGGCATTATTGTCTTTTCAAATTCCAAGCAATGCCTTCATGCTGATCCAACGTGAGTAAAAATCATTTTACCGCAATAAAAACATCTTTAACTTGTTCGGACAAGTTGACCAATCCACTTACTAACATTTCGCTCTCCACTCTTAAACCTCTACAACCCCCTCTATTCCCTTTCACGTCGATCCTACCTTGGTATCCGTGAGAGCACAGGTCTTTCTTGTTGCCATAGGTCTCCCAGCGGCTCCAGGAACCCGTCCCCGTGTACAGCAGCAGATTGGGCTCGTGGCGATTGCCGTAGTTCAGATGCAGCGGCTGGGTTTTAATGCCAAACAGGGTCTCGTTCTTGCACTCCCACGTCTGCATCGGACTGAGCTCGTTGCAGGGCAGCAGGACCACCCGAACCCATTCCTTCAGGTCCTGGGCCCCGAGGCACAGCTTGTGCGAGATGCTTAGGATCCGAGAAGAGGAAATCCATCGGAAGCGCTGCGCGTCGGAGGAAAAGTCGCAGTCGCTGGCCTGCGCCACGTTGGGATCCACTACCTTCACGCATTTGTTGTGAGCTTCATTGTAGATCAGGAAGTAACCGCTATCTGTACAACAACAAGGAAAGAAAAACAAAACACACACACACACATTTATTAAATGTGTCTGTAGCCATATTACACTTACATATTCCTTCAAAACAGGCTTTGGAAGAATCATATCGACAAATGTATTTAATACCTGTGTCACCTGTGGATCTACAATGGATTAAAGGTCACCCTTTAAGAATGTATTGATCTGTGTGCCTAAACTGATCCGTCTGCGAGGGCACACTTTTATCTGTGATGCCTAAACACTCGTATTCATTACATACCTAGCTGCACGGTGTAGTGCAACGCCGTGCAGAAGCACAGCAGCACAAACAGAGGATGCTGGGTCTTCCACATGTCCATCCTTTAGTTCATAATCCACGAAAATTAATCCAGGGAGAGAGTGTCTATGTGTTTATAGGTGTCAGTTTCTGCTGAAGTGTGTAGTGTGTGAAGCTAACAAACAATGTGGAACAAATACACGCCCACTTGTTTTAAGTTTGGAGTGTGAATCCCTTTTTTGGGTGGGGGGGGGAGGCAGGACAGGAACAATGTGTCAGTTCTTAAAAAGGATCTCTTTGTATATCTCTCCTTCACTCTTACACACACACACACACACCCCTTGACAACAGACGTGTTGTTTTATAAACTGCATTGAAACCTTCATATTTCATTTATAATTTTATTTGTTTATTCCGAATCGATGTGGTCCGATGACGTGATGAATGATTTATTATAATAATATTTAATATTATATTGTTACTAGCCAAGTAACTTGGATCAAAATTGTCTAAATTGTCCTAAAGTATAGAAAATAATACTGAAAATGTGATAAGGTCATAAACTCACAGACAGACATAGTACGACATGCAGTGACATGCTTCTTACAATACGTCCAGCATGTAAACATAAAAGGAAAAAAGAAAGAGTGCGTCATTTATGTAAACAAATGGATAGAAAATAGAATTAAATAAAGTACAAATAAAATAATCCAAAAATATAAATAGTGTATAAAGTGTCCAGTGTAAAGTGAGCGTTTAAAAACGCGCGTGTGTGTGTGTGTGTGTGTGTGTGTGTGTGTGTGTGTGTGTGTGTAACAGAGACTAAATTCTCAGCACCAATGTACTCACTTTTTAATTGGACTCAATTTGATTTATGTTCAACAACATCTGGATCTTGCTTCAACACATCTGGATTATTTCGTCTTAGTTAGAATTCAGATTGTTTCCTTCGATCAGGAAAATAACTGAATTTATAGGAATAACTGAATTAGGAACATTTCCATTGAGAAAGTTGATGCTGTAAATAAAGTGCTATTTCCAGGTGTGATCTTTAGTGAGGGGGGGGGGTGGGGATTGGGGGGGGGGGTGTTGGGGGATGACAGGAGATCAAGATTAAAAATGCTGATAAAGTAAGAGAGAGAGAGAGAAAGGCAATAGGAATTTTAGAGGAGCTCAGCAAGAAGGAAATCTGTTCCAAACAGAGGACAATGCAAGGAAATCCTGTTTCCTCCTCTGGGGTTTGGAAAGCGTTGAGGTTGGCATTTATGATACGAATGAAAAGCTGGATCAAAGAAACAAAACAGATTCTCAGACAAAAAGATTCATTTTGCAAACGAATAAAACCTGGACCTGAAGAAGAAAAGTGCTTGAGGTTCACAAACCTCACAAACGTTTTTTTTTTTTTTACTAAATGCATTTTGTTCGTTTCCCCTTTTTATTTCTGGATGTAAAAATCCATGTGGCTATTTATGTCCGAAGTATGAATCTCAAAACTGAGAAGTTGTTTTCAAAGAATGGACTTTATTTTTATTACAAACTGAATAGGATACAAACAAATATATAAAGAATAAAGAAAAAGGCCATTTCATTAAACGTTGTGCGGTTTATTATTTGATTAGTGATTCAATAGTAAAAGTCGTGATTTACTGATACTTCACTGATTTTCTAATCCGTCATTAAAATGTGTCATTAAATTGCAGTTACTTATGAAAATGTTACAGATTACAAATATGGTTACATCTGAACAATTTCGTGTACTATCTGGGCTTTAAACTGCTTTTCGACTGAAATTTGGATTGGAATGATGACAATCTGCTGCAGGTTCATTCCGAAAAATATAGCCGAATCGTTTTCCGAGGGTTTGAAACGTTTTTTTTCTTCGAACGTTAACTTAATCGAAAGTAATCAAAAAGTCATCCAAAGTAATCAGTTACTTTTATGAAGGCAAAAGTGACACTACTTATTACGTTTCGAATGGGGTCATTTGTAATATGTAACCTATTACATTTCCAAAGTAAACCTTCCCAACACTGTGTATATGTGACGAACGAAAAGCATCTTTAAATCGAACAACCTTAAATCACCAAAGTTACCAAGACAAAAGGCATTGCGTATGAAATGCGTGTTCAATTGTATCATTCATTGATTTTCTATTGCTTTATCCGATCTTCCCTCGGGTCACGGGGAGCCTGTGCCTATCTCAGGCGTCTATGGGCATTAAGGCAGGATACACCCTGGATGGAATGCCAACCCATCGCAGGACACACACATTCATACACTAGGGACAATTTTCCAAGGTGCCAATCAACCTACCGTGCATGTTTTTGGACCGGGAGGAAACCGGAGAACCCGGCACATGACCGAGACAGGAATCGAACCCGGACCCTGGCGGCGTGAGGCGAACGTGCTAACCACTAAACCACCGTGCCCCTCTCAACTAAAATCAGTGATATATATTTATGAAGATATATAAATATTAACTACGCAGGGATTTAAAATGCATTTAAGGGGTTGGTGTCAGCCAAGTCATTGCCCCGTGATCACCATTTGCGCCTGCCAAGATTCATCCCGATCCGAAATTGCACGTTTCGTGAAAGTCAGCGGATAAAGGTATGGCGTAGACACATTCCTGGGAAACGACGAGGAAGCGTGTCAAAGACTCACCGTGGAGGATTCTTCAAAATGTTGCAAAATGTACTGTCAGCATCCTCTTTCCCGAATCTCCATGTCTCTCATGCAAGGTGCCATAAAGCGGCTCAGTATGTGCGCATGGAATATCAGCAGGAAATAGGAGGTCAGACCGAGGGGTCGCGAAGCGTCAGCACTCTGTCTACTGTGGTGCAACAAGTATAAAATAACAAGGAAAGATTCTTGCGTAGGAAAGAGTTATGATCTAGACATATTTACTATTATTTGCTACATGATAATTACTTGTATTTTTACAAAAGCTTTAATTAATTCATATATTTATTTATTTGTTCAGAGGGGGCACGGTGGCTTAGTGATTAGCACGTTCGCCTGACACCACCAGGGTCCGGGTTCGATTCCCGTCTCGGCCATGTGTGTGTGGAGTTTGCATGTTCTCCCCGTGCCTCAGGGTTTTTTTCTCCGGGTTTTCCGGTTTCCTCCCCCGGTCCAAAAACATGCACGGTAGGTTGATTGGCACCTTGGAAAATTGTCCCTAGTGTATGAATGTGTGTGTGTGTGTCCTGCAATGTGTTGGCATTCCATCCAGGGTGTATCCTGCCTTAATGCCCATAGACGCCTGAGATAGGCACAGGCTCCCCGTGACCCGAGGGAAGATCGGATATAGCGGTAGAAGATGAATGAATGAATGAATGATTTATTTGTTTGTGTATGCCTGCCGAAATTCTTTACAAACACTTTTGATGCCGTTTTGATTTTTCTGTTATTATAGATTTATTTCCTTTTTCACCAGAATCAAAGCAAGCATTTAAGGCATTTAATGGTAAGGATTTTATTTAATGACCCGAAGGAGAAGGAGAAAGGGTGGTGGAGTTGTAAAGATGGGCGAAGCGACAGACAGCGAAGGGGTGGGTGAAGCACAGTATTGCATAAGATAAGGGACGGAGGGGATGAAGGCCGGGACTCCACTTGCCTCACAATTCAGTTGCGACAATCCAAACGCTTGACCTATAAAAATGATTTCTCCATTCTTGTTTGCCGTATAAGGACGGAGATACGTTTGTGTGAGTCGTTTCACAATTACATTCACAGCATTTTGCAGACGCCCTTATCCGGAGCGACTTACAACTGAGCAATTGAGGGTTACGGGCCTTGCTCAAGGGCCCACTAGTGGCAGCTTGGTGGTGGTGGTTGGGTTTGAACCCATGATCTTCCGGTCCAGAGTCCAACACCTTAACCACTGAGCTACCACCTCAAACAGCTCCCTGCCAGATACACATGTGCCGTGCTGTTCTTATCGTTATGCTCTTTATACTGGTTAAGAACGTAGGGTTCGCTAATGGTAGATGTGTTTGCTCGCTCCTCTTTGGAAACTTTTGATGACATACAGGCTTACTGTGATTAAACAAGTGTAGTTGTGTATGCATTTTTCTATGGAAAGAAATAAAGGTGCTATGTAAAATAGACAGGATGTATTGTGGGAGACAAATCACACACTGGACACTTAAATAAGGTTTTGTTGTTGGTTAAAGAAGGAGACTAATAGAAATGACAAGCGCTTGGTGAATTAGATACAATGACTTTCCAAATGTTTGAGGACACCTGGTTATAAGTATGATATGTGCTTTATTGTGCATTTCTGGAGCACTTGTGCTCCTTTAGACACGTGAAGGGTGTTAGTAAAATCAAGTACTGTGGTAAGTAAGGTGAAGAGGTCTAGAGGGTGTTCTAGGTCATCCCAATGGTTTTAATAGGCTTGAGCTGTAGATGTTGTTGTGCACGGGGGTATAAGTTTGTAGTTTGGTACTACAAGTTGAAGTGAAGGGAGAATCTCATGCTTCTCATGAAGACACTACCTTGGATGCCTTCAGCTGCCAAAGAACAGTTTGTGCAAGAATCGTGTATATATATATATATATATATATATATATATATATATATATATATATATATATATATATATATATATATATATATCATTCATTCATTCATCTTCTACCACGATATCCGATCTTCAGGGGAGTCTGTGCTCATCTCAGGCGTCTATGGGCATTAAGGCAGGATACAACCTGGATGGAATGCCAACGCATCACAAGGCACACACACACACACACTCACATTCATACACTGGGGACAATTTTTTTGGAACCCGGAGAAAAACCCTTCTGAGGCACGGGGAGGATAACATGCAAACTCCACACAAAACATGGCCGAGACGACGGGAATTGAACCCCCCGGACCCTGGGCGGTGTGAGGAGAACCTCTTGCTAACCACTAAGCCACCGTGCCCCTAATTATATATATATATATATATATATATATATATATATATATATATATATATATATATATATATATATATATATATGCCCCCCCTTTATTCACATGTGATGTTATGATGGTGTGATTATGGTGTAGCTCCATCATCCGGATGAACACCGTCTATTGAACACTTGTTACATCATACTATAATACTATCATTCAAGCACAATAATCAAAATATTTGACAGAATTTAAGCAATTGCAGTCAATATATGTAGATTTGCTGTGGTAAAGAATGTTTTGTCTGGGCTCTTTGTTTGTTGCAGCAGTATTTCAAGCAGGTTCTGTATTTACTGTAGTAACTCTGTAGCACTCAGGTGATGTTGTCCACTTACAAATGGTTCAAATCTGGGAATAAACCGATTTTATGTGGGATCATTTACGGCATTCTTGTTCGAATCCATATAATTATACGTAGCAGAGTTTCCCTTGAAGCAGATGTGTCCCGTTTTACTACCGAAGGTCACGCTGTCATATTTTAGATTCCAGCATTCAGCAAAAAAACTCTTACTTATAACTGCGGTAACATAGAACATAGAGAGGAAACAGCTTAAAAGGGGGTGTTTGTTTCCTGATTTCACGACTGACCCCAGTTTTATGGCTCGAATTCAGGACACAGTAAAACAGGAAAGTCATCTACCAACAACAACTTTTTTTTGTCATTACAAAGCTCTTCCTGCTGTCAGATTTCCATTATTTCAATGAGCCTGTTCGCAAAATAAATAAATAAATTTTATATATATATATATATATATATATATATATATATATATATATATAGAGAGATAGAGAGAGAGAGAGAGAGAGAGAGAGAGAGAGAGAGAGAGAGAGAGAGAGAGAGAGAGATAAAGATCAAGGGATAACATTTATAACACATCACTCACATGTTATAATGACTACAGGTCAGTCATTCTCTATTATAACATGGCTTTCTTAAAAAAGTGTATCAGGGCAAAAACTAAATATTGTTCCATTAATTTATTTTGTGCTGAAAAGATGGATTTTCTTTTAACGATAATTTGTCATCGGACACTCCGCAAGTCATGATCTTTCCAGTTAAAGCGTTCAGCTTTCAGTTTTATTTCTAATACTACAGAAAGAAAAATACAAGGAAGGTTGAATCAAATACAAAAAAATAATATGTTAAAGAATTTTTTTTTTAAAGTTGTATTTCAATAATGAATGAATGAATGAATTAATAAATAAATAAACAATCACTACTTTCTTTTCAAGTCAGTGCAAGATATAAGCGATTTTCATAAGAAATTACACATGTAATCTACATGACATTTAAGATAAAATAACATGTAATGAATAAATAAATAAATAATATGACTTGAAATCAAATTCGATTAAAGTGCAATAGGTGAGGTTTCAATTCTTCGGCCTTTCTTTAATATAGGACTTATCAGACTATAAAACTCCTCATTATAAGAATAGGATTCTTAAATCGTTAATATAGTTAGTAAGTAAATCTTGTATGATTTATGTCATTTCTTTTTTTTATACTCAGCATTGTTTTTCACTGCTGTTGGACCAGTCAGAACATCCTCTCAGTGTTAAACACTTTAAGCTTGGTCATGAAGTTAAAGTAAATGTACGCCAAGCACACCAAGAAGTTCTTCAGCACAAACAGGACTGGTGTGACGAATCCAAAAATGGCTATCAGGGCCACTCTCAAAACAAGAAAGGGGAGGTCTTGTACGGCGACCCCTAATGGCGAGAGAAGGGAACTGTGCGGCATTAGAACCAAACGCAGGGTCGAAAGAAAGCTGAAGAGGTACACTGGTAAAGCCCAACCGGAGAAGTAGACAGAGGTGTGGTTTGCAACTCGCACCATTTCGGCCGTGTCCAACCAGAACAGGAAACTGTCCGAAAAGGCGTCGGCACGGACGTCACTTGCTAGCAAAAAACTAAGTGGCCCTGTATATGCGGTGGCATACGGTACATTTCTTAAGGGCAGGTCAGTGCCTGGATTAATCCCAGCCATGGTATATGGTTGCCTCTGGTTATTGCCTGTAAGTACTGGCACTGTTCCATTGCTGGGTACAGCGGAGGATGTTATGTTGCCTGGGGTCCCCGCAAATGCCCCATTGGTGTGCATCCCAGCGACCACCCCGATGCCGGGAACTGCAGTTCTTCCAGGTAACCTTGAACTTGGTCCATTGGCTGCTCTCGATCCATTCTGTGGCCCCAAAATACCACTTACTCCTGTAGGAGACGGCCCAGTGGCTGTAACGTTTATTGGAATAATCACTTCTCCGGGACTGAGAGTCGGGATGTCGGCAGTTCGGTGCAATTCATTAGCTACACATACAAATGGAAAAATGAGGAGTTGACCAACAGACAAATATGATTAACTAACCTATTATTTCTTTTCTTTTTAGTAATATATTATTAATTAAGGAAATATTTCCAGTAATAATCTGGCACTTTTACAATAAAATTGCAAGTTGCATTTGCAAGTAATGTATTGCTGATTGTTTTTCTCATATAAGCGGCCGGTCATAATAACTATAATAGTTACAGTAAACAATAGCAATACGTAATAATAAAACAGAAAACAGCAACAGAACATAGTTACTCGTTTCAGTAGTGTGACTACAGCGGTACAGTGAAATAGAGTTCCAAAGGCCTCATTTAATGAAATTGTGTAACTTGATGATGTAATTCTATAATTAAAAGAGCAGTTAAATGAAAATTACCATGACAAAACAAAAATCTTATATGATCCTGTACGAAACCCTTTAATAATACATTGTTTTATTGAGTTATATTATTTTTTATATATAATATTTTATTGAGAAAAATATATTGTTGACCTGAAAACATCCACAAGAGAAAAGAAACAAAAAATCTTGTTGCCCAATATTTATGACCCAATTATTTCCCAATAATTATCTTATAATAGGCTTTATAGATATATATATATATATATATATATATATATATATATATATATATATACATATATATATATATACACGATATATATATATATATATATATATATATATATATATATATTATATATATGATATATATGACGAAGGACAATGGCACGGTGGCTTAGTGGTTAGCACGTTCGCCTCACACCGCCAAGGTCCGGGTTCGATTCCCATCTCGGCCATGTGTGTGTGGAGTTTGCATGTTCTCCCCGTGCCTCAGGGGTTTTTTCTACGGGTTCTCCGGTTTTCTCCCGGTCCAAAAACATGCACGGTAGGTTGATTGGCACATTGGAAAAATTGTCCCTAGTGTATGAATGTGTGTTTGTGCATGTGTGTGTGTGTGTCCTGCGATGGGTTGGCATTCCATCCAGGGTATATCCTGCCTTAATACTCATAGACGCCTGAGATAGGCACAGGCTTCCCGTGACCCGAGGGAAGATCGGATATAGCGGTAGAATATGAATGAATGAATGATTGAGTTATTATGACCGGCCGCTTATAGGAGAAAATCAATCAGCAATGCATTACTTCCAAATGCAACTTGCAATTTTATTGTAAAAGTGGCGGGATTATTACTGGAAATATTTCCTTAATTAATTATCTGATAATGTTTTTAATACAATGGATTTTTACCATTGCCAGTAAGTCTGCAGTAACGGATTCTTTCCACAATGTCAATGAGAATGAGTGAGAATAAGACCAAAGACACAGGTAACTCAGTGAAGGTATCAAATTTCATATCATTCCTAATCTGCACCTATAGAGAGAAAGAAAGAGCAAGTCATCACTCTTTATGGGATCAGAACAGTTCCAGTTGGTAATTAATAAATGTTTGTGTAAGTGGGCGTTGTTTTTCCCTGAAGTCACAATGCAATGATGCATGAATAGAAGGTTAATAAAGATGTCGAAGGCTAGCATTTTTTTTTTTATGTTTTTGAGGAAACATGTCGGCCCTCAATCTGCATATTTGCCAGCTGTTACAGTATATGATAGGAAAAAGCTGGCTAGTGAGTGGGAAGTAGCAGGTGATGAAACTGGGGGGGAAATGGTGGGGGACGACGATTTGAAAGATACTCGTTTAAAGAGGCACGTCCGGGAAAAGATACTGTCCGAGAGTAAACTTCAGTTATAATAGCATATGTCAGCCCAATGTTGCATCTTAAGAGGCTTGAAAGCAGATCTGGCAAGGGAGAATGAAAATGCCAGGTGGTCAGTGTGCAATGCAAATGGCTGCCCATAAAGACTCATGAGCCAATAACAAATGTGGCCAAAAACATGACCTCAAAATCATAGCCTGTGTCTATGTCTACTTGACTATGCTGAAGACATGAAGGCAAGTGTGCCATGATAAAAAAATGTCATCATATACTACTGTATATGGTCTCCTGACCGTCATACATATGTGTTGGACGTCGCTTTTGAATCTGGTCTACATAGCCTCCACTTTTAGGAAAAGCTTTACGTTCGATATTGGCACTAGAGTTTGAATAGAATAGAATAGGCTTTATTTGTCAATACATTACAGTACAGTGAAATACTATTCTTCGCATATCTCAGCTTGTTTTGTATTGTTCGGCCATGATACAGTTCCCCCCGGAGCACAGAGGGTTAAGGGTCTTGCTCATGGACCCAAGGGTGGCAGCTTGGCGATATCGGGGCTCGAACCCCTGACCTTCTGATCAGCGCCTTAACCACTTTGGCCACAAGAGCATTACTGCGGTAAGGCAGGACAGAAGCCCCAGTACACGTACAAATTCATCACAAAGGAGTTCAGTTGATCTCAGTGCTCTGTGCAGAATTGACTCAATGCAACGTTAGCAAAACATGTCTTCCACAGCTGTCTACAGGGGTAGAGGCATGGAAGATCATTTAATTAGCATTTAACTAATTACTGTTATATACCTATACAGCATTGCGCTTCAAACTTTGGGGCCACTGATTTGAAATAAACAACACAAATAATTGTCATGGTCACATGTCTCAGGTCGTACATTCTATTTTTTTAGTCATCGGATATGAGAAATGTGCCAAAACATGGCGCATGACCTCTTAAAACAGCCAAGTCATGCGTGTTGCGCAATAACCCAGCAGGAGTAACAAATTCCATGAGGTTGATTCAGCATGACCTGTAGATGGTCCGTAATGAGGACTAGCTTTGAGGACGTGGTGGCTAAATGTTAGATGTTCCGTAAATGTAAAGGTTTTAAAGCTTTATATATATATATATACAGACGTGGACAAAATTGTTGGTACCCTTTGGTCAATGAAAGAAAAAGTCACAATGGTCACAGAAATAACTTTAATCTGACAAAAGTAATAATAAATAAAAATTCTATAAATGTTAACCAATGAAAGTCAGACATTGTTTTTCAACCATGCTTCAACAGAATTATGTAAAAAAATAAACTCATGAAACAGGCATGGACAAAAATGATGGTACCCCTAGAAAACACAGAAAATAATGTGACCAAAGGGACATGTTAATTGAAGGTGTGTCCACTAATTAGCATCACAGGTGTCTACAACCTTGTAATCAGCCATTGGGCCTATATATATGGCTCCAGGTAATCACTGTGTTGTTTGGTGATATGGTGTGTACCACACTCGACATGGACCAGAGGAAGCAAAGGAAAGAGCTGTCTCAAGAGATCAGAAAGAAAATTATAGACAAGCATGTTAAAGGTAAAGGCTATAAGACCATCTCCAAGCAACTAGATGTTCCTGTGAGTACAGTTGCACATATTATTCAGAAGTTTAAGATCCATGGGACTGTAGCCAACCTCCCTGGACGTGGCCGCAGGAGGAAAATTGATGACAAATCTAAGAGACGGATAATCCGAATGGTAACAAAAGAGCCAAGAAAGACTAGAAAGACTTCTAAAGAGATTCAAGGTAAAGAATTCAAGGTGAACTTCATGCTCAAGGAACATCAGTGTCAGATCGCACCATCCGTCGTTGTTTGAGCCAAAGTGGACTACATGGGAGACGACCAAGGAGGACACCATTGTTGAAAACGAATCATAAAAAAGCAAGACTGGAATATGCCAAACTACATGTTGACAAGCCACAAAGCTTCTGGGAGAATGTCCTGTGGACAGATGAGACAAAAATCAAAAATCGAAGTTTTTGCCAAGGGCACATCAGCTGTATGTTCACAGACGAAAAAATGAAGCATATCAAGAAAAGAACACTGAAACTCTGGGTCCTTCCTACTGTGAAACATGGAGGAGGCTCTGTTATGTTCTGGGGCTGCTTTGCTGCGTCTGGCACAGGGTGTCTTGAATCTGTGCAGGGTACAATGAAATCTCAAGACTATCAAGGAATTCTAGAGAGAAATGTACTAGCCAGTGTCAGAAAGCTTGGTCTCAGTCGCAGGTCATGGGTCTTGCAACAGGACAACACCCAAAACACAAAGCTACACAGCTAAAAACACCCAAGAATGGCTAAGAGGAAAAAATTGGACTATTCTAAAGTGGCCGTCTATGAGCCCTGACCTCAATCAATCCTATTGAGCATCTTTGGAAGGAGCTGAAACATGCAGTCTGGAAAAGGCACCCTTCAAACCGGACACAACTGGAGCAGTTTGCTCATTGGCTCATGAGGAGTGGGCCAAAATACCCTGCTGAGAGGTGCAGATGTCTCATTGATAGTTACAGTTACAGGAAGCGTTTGATTGCAGTGATTGCCTCAAAAGGTTGCGCAACAAAATATTAAGTTAGGGGTACTGGTACCATCATCATTTTTGTCCATGCCTGTTTCATGCCTCATGAGTTTATTTTTTTACATAATTCTGTTGAAGCATGGTTGAAAAACAATGTCTGACTTTCATTGGTTAACATTTATAGAATTTTTATTTATTATTACTTTTGTCAGAGATTAAAGTTATTTTCTGTGTGACCATTGTGACTTTTTCTTTCATTGACCAAAGGGTACCAACAATTTTGTCCATGTCCCTGTATATATATACGTCTGTATATCTATATATATATATATATATATATATATATATATATATATATATATATATATATATATATATATCTATATATATATATAGATTTGAAGGGAAGAAAAACAGGAGTAGGTGCATAGTGCATGTTGGAATACCATTTGTGAGGCTTTTATCTCAGCTGACAGCATTGTGTGGCGTCAAAGAACAGCGAGAAAGTTCTTATCAATATCGATCCCACAAATAAAGACCACATTTCAAGTCACAGTGTGTACCATATGGACATTATACTATATAGTCCTATATATACTATACTATATAGACATTGTCTCACATTTACCAAACAATATACATGCGACATTGGTAAAAGTCGATATTATGTTCTATTTACCTCAGAACTGGCTATCAGGAATGCAAAAGTGGGGAGTGTGGAGAGGAGCACATAAGCCAGAGCGACTGGTCTCCTAAAGACAAAGAAAAACACTTTAATGACAAAACGGAATGAATTAATTAGTATTATGTGGGAGATTTTCCCTACTGTCTACTGGGATCATTTTAGAACATCAAATGCATGAACAAAAAAAAGACATAAAAATAATCACGCTAAACATATCTTCATTACTCAATACCAACAATTTGTATTATTAATAGCAAACAATAATAATAAATAATAGCAATAAACTTACATTAGCTTAAGCAAAGAGGTCTCAAAACGTATTTTCTTGATAGCATAGCTTTTATAACAAAAATTATTATTATTTTTTCGCTTCCATTAATAGATGGACATAGATTGGGAACAAGTTATAAGCGTGATCATCTCTCTCACCACTTCTTTCTCCCCACCAGGGATTTCTTCTTCATGAACACCATGT
>JACRUU010000017.1:17864189-17914189 GCA_030449085.1 Kryptopterus vitreolus
GCCATTAATGCTTGTATAACACGCCTGCGTCTCCGATTAATAATAAAAACGCAATTGTGGGATAAGGGATATTTAATATTTCGTTTTTAAGGGCCTTACTCAAGGGCCCACTAGTGGTAGTGGTGGTGGTGGTGGTGGTGGTGGATTTGGACCTGCTACCTTCCAGTCCAGAGGTCAATGCCGCAACCACCTTTGTTGCAGAACCAAAAACTGGTTCTGCAACAATTATTATTATTAATAATTGTTAATAATAACTATTATTTTGCAAGTCTTTTTATTCCATAATTATTTCACAGAGTTTAATGCTCTCTTTTTTTAACCTGTTGGTCACTAATTACTTGTTACTTTTTTATTTATTTTTAATAACAGTTACTTTTTCCAGAAATTTTTGTTGCCCCATTTCAACATTTTTGAGACACACTACAGCCTTCATATTCAAAATGACCCTTTTACTTAACAAATATGGTATAGTTTCCCCAGTTTAAACATTTCATATATTTGCAGTGTTCTATTGTTAATAACGTATGTGTTTATGAGATTTGCAGATCGGTGCATTCTGTTTTTATTTACATTTTGCACAAGGTCCTACTTTTTTTTTGGGGGGGGGGGTTGTAGAGCTACACCAATCACAGGGATAATGACTTTTCATGACATCCTGAGTCAGAAGCAAGTGTTTGTTGTTCACACCTGTACTGTAGTATAACAAAAGGCAAAATAATTATTATGTGATAAATACAAAACATCACCAGCGACACATGGTAACTATTTGTTATGTCTTTCATATGAAGCCCATATGGATCAAATGTATGCAGACGCCTGACTAATTTATTTGAATCATCAGTGAGCTGTTATACGAATAGGGACTGAATCTGGGAATGGCATGTTTATAGCTAAGTGTTTAAATATTCCTTAATTCAAAGTATTTAATTAAATGTTAGGGATAAAGAATTCAAACCTAATAATGCAAAATTATATTTGGTTATATTGCATGAGGTTGCAACTCATTGGGATTGATTTTATCCTCATCCTTTCTGCATCCTTTCATCCCCCCCAATTTCATTCCATGAGCAATTCTAGGTATATTAGTATGAACCTGAATCCCATCGTAGTGGAATACCTGTTAGTGTTAGTGTAAAGGAATATAAGGTGTAGTATAGGGAAATATTGACGTTCAGTATGTTAACCTGCAGCAGGTTGAATGTAATATATGTGATGCAGGTGGCTGGTGCTGGCTGTTGCAATGACTCGCTTCTATCTCCAGAAAGGCACACATAAGGGCTTGTACCGAAGTATAGCACGGACACTTAAGTTTTTCCAGACCTTTGCTCTTCTGGAGGTAAGTCTTTTCTTTCTTTCTCTCTTTCTCTCTCTTGCTATCTCTCTCTCTCAAAGTTCTATTCAAATACTCCAACCCTCTCACTCACCTCCTTTTCTTTCTTTCTTTCCTTCTCTCTCTCTCTCTCTCACTCTCTCTCTAACTGCTATTCACATTCTCTCTCTTTCATTCTTTCTTTCTCTCTCTTCTCTCACAAACTGCTATTCGTATACTCCAACTCTCATTTGGCTCATTTTTGTGCATTCGGTCTTTCTCTCTCTCTCTCTCTCTCTCTCTCTCTCTCTCTCTCTCTCTCTCTCTCTCTCTCTCTCTCTCTCTCTCTCTCTCTCTCTCAAACTTCTATTCTTTCTTTCTTTCTCTCTGTCTGTCTGTCTCTCTCTCTCTCTCAAAGTTCTATTCAAATACTCCAACTCTCACTCGCCTCTCTCTCTCTCTCTCTTTCTTTCTCTCTCTGTCTCTCTCTCTATTCGTAACTCTCTAACTCTCTCTGCTATTAAACTGCTCTTTTCTTTCTTTTTTCTTTCTTTCTCTCTATTCATATTCTCTCTATTTCTCTCACGCTCGTTCTCTCTCACACACACACAAACCACTATTTGAATACTCCAACCCTCTCACTTTCCTCTTTCTTTTCTTTTCTTTTCTTTTCCTGTTGGCCGTAGTCAGGCGGTGTCAGCTGCGTTTTTGCCAATTCTGCATGTCAGTAGAAATCATGAGCGAGAAATGAGAGTTCAGATTTGGCTGTTCAGCTTATCAAAAGAGCACACAAGGAAAACAATGGAACTTCCAAAAAGGAACAACGACTGTGTAAAGAGCGGAACGTGCAGAAAGAGCCAAGACATCCACATGTTGATTTCTAGATCATTCCAACCCTCTCACTTCTTTCTGCTAATTTGCTAGCTGATCATTCCAACCCCTCTTTGTGTTTTAGGGACAGAAATGTCTCCTAGAATTATTTTCTTCTGTTTCACCGTGCCATGTTTATCTTTTTATTTCACCCCCCCCCCCTTTTTTCTGTCTTGTTGTCATTCTGTATGTCAGGTTGGGCACTGTGCACTTGGTATGTACTTTCCAAAACCACAACCTTTTTTTTTTTTTAATAATATGCTGTCTGGTTGTGTGAGGAGGAGAAGAGGATTAGCGTTTGTGTTTTTGCAGGAATTGTACGGACATCTGTGATTGTGACTGGGGTCCAAGTATGCTCTCGATTATTCATGGTTTGGTTAATTACACACAGTATCAGACAGGTGAGCTCAAGCATGGAAATGTCGAAGTAAAATGTAACGTGGTATGAATATGCGTGTGTTATTCTGGGGGGAAATTGATGCCTATTACCGCTATCATTTGCTTCCTTAGGTCCAGAATCAAGAGAGTGTGATCTTGTTTTTGGTGGTATGGACAGTCACTGAGATCACACGTTACTCCTTCTACACGTTCAGTTTGCTTAAGCATCTGCCTTACTTCATCAAATGGGCCAGGTAAAAATCCATGTTCTCCAAATGTACTAAATGATGGACTGTGTACAACATCCAAAGCGAGGGGCACGGTGGTTTAGTGGTTAGCACATTCACCTCACACCGCCCGGGTCCGGGTTCGATTCCCGTCTCAGCCATGTGTGTGTAGAGTTTGCATGTTCTCCCTGTGCCTCAGGGTTTTTTTCTCCGGTTTCTTCCTGGTCCAAAAACATGCACGGTAGGTTGATTGGCACCTTGGTGAAATTGTCCCAATTGTGTGTGTGTGTGTGTGTGAGTGTGTGTGCCCTGCGATGGGTTGGCATTCCATCCAGGGTGTATCCTGCCTTGATGCCCATAGACGCCTGAGATAGGCACAGGCTCCCCGTGACCCAAAGGAAGATTGGATAAAGCGGTAGAAGATGAATGAATGAACATCCAAAGCTAATTATTCTTCTTTTGACACTAAGCGCGTTTCCACTACCCTTCAAAATGCGCAAATTTAAATAGTGAATTGAAAATACGACTAACGGACAAACACATGTATCGCAAAAAAGTTTTTACGCTCGCATGCAGTGGTTTTTTTAGTCGATGCGAAAAGGAATAATTCGCAAAACTGTAATGAAAGCGGTTTTTTTTCCCGCATTTCCAGGTCACATGATTTACCTTACCTTACTTTGCCATGGGCCTAATGCTGCAGGTCCTTTTGCACTGCACAGCTCAAAAAACGTGGGCACGTTCATCCGGAAATTCTGAATCTACAGATCCTCCATGAAATCGTACACTATTACCTCACAAAACAAGCGCATACTTGGCCGCTCCCATGTACAGGGGGACCGCTTGTATAATACGCATACATCTCTAATCGAAAATAAAAACGTCTTATGCGTTGGCCGATATAAGTAAGCCTGTTGATCTCTGTCTCCATTTTTTTCAACAACTTATCGCAAGAGGACGAGTTTTAGTCGCATGATACGGTTAATTTAAACATCCTCGGTTCACAACAGGAATGGAAACACGCCTACTGGTGGTATTTGTATTTGTGCAGTGGATTTGCTTTGTTGTGGAATGCAGTGGATAGTTGTTAGAACGTTATTCCCATATTATTGCAAGTTTCTTTTAGTTGGTTTAAAAAGAAATGTGTAGGCCTGCTCTTATCCAGGTTTAAAACTATATATTTAAAAGTATAAAATGTTTTTTAACTAATACATTTAAAATGTATGGTGAATTATTACCAGGTTTGATGGGGGAAACAAAACTGCTCTGTATTCTATCACTGGTTGTAAAACATGTTGTTTACCTCGAATGCATTGGATATGTTTGGTACAGTATGTTGATACTTCTTGTGGACAACTCGTATTCAGCTGACCCTGATTTTAAGAGTGACTGTTTTGGGCACTGGAATGCCTGTCTGCTATTAGCATCTGTTCACTACACGTGTACAAGCTTTTGTCCTAATCCCTAATACCTTCCAGATTCTTTACAAATATGAACAGACTGTATATATAGAGAGAACTATAAATAATGTTCAAATAATCACTATAATCCAATAGAGGAAACCCTGTTCGTTTTAATCTATTTTTTTCCAATTTTGTAAATATGAAATTTACCCGATGCTGTATAGCAGACATAACCTTTAGGGGTCACCGAAAAACCAATCATTGTGTAATACAGCTAGTTTGAAAATACTGAAACCGGGCTTGAAACCAGGTCCACAGTGGGTGAAGTATTGAGTGTCTGGTAAGCAGTGTAAAACAAAACCAGATCAGTGTGTGTTTTGTGTTTCACTTGTTATTAATAGACTTATTAATAAATAAACCGATCAGGCATATCATTATGACTAATATTGCTTCGGTCCCCCTATTACATAAACAGCAATTTGAGCTGCTCGACTGTGGTATCAGACCTCACAGGCCAGCATTCGCTCCCGACGTGCATCAGCGAGCCTTGGCCCTGATGCCGGTTCGCCAGTGTTCCTTGTTTGGACCACTTTTGATACATACTGACAAACCCCACAAAAGCTGTAGTTTTGGAGATGCTCTGCCCCAGACATCACAATTTGACTCGTTGCCGAACTTTGCTCACGTTTCTTTACGTTGGAGGTCAAAATGTTCATTCGCTGCCTTAAATATTCCCTGGACCAATATGTACAAATGTACAATATCTACTTGTGTGGTGACACTTGCAAATAAAAAGTGAAGTTAAATTTATTTTGAATATATATATATATATATATATATATATATATATATATATATATATATATATATATATATATATATTTATATTTGTATCTGTGTTGGCTTTCAGATATTGAACTCTGTGTCTGGCTTTCAGATATAACATGTTCATTGTGATGTATCCTTTGGGTGTGGTCGGTGAAGTGATGACCATATATGCTGCTCTGCCATATGTTCGGAAAGCGGGCATGTACTCTTTGAGGCTCCCAAACAAATACAACGTCTCCTTCGACTATTACTACTTCCTCATCATTGCAATGCTCTCCTACATCCCACGTAAGAATGATTCAAATCTGCTTAATTCTTTTATATTTATTTTGTAGTCATGGTTTAATTTTCTTAGTTCACAAAGGTAAAGTTGTGTTGTATGTGGCTTTTCTCAATTATTAGGTTTCCACAGGTTGTGGAATTTCTGGAATATCATGGAATTATAAAAGGTCTATTACAGACAGTCAGGGATTTTTTTTTTCTGTCCAAGAATGGGGTATTTTTGTTTGTCGCTTATTAAATTGAACTATTAGCAACTTTAATAAAGGAAGGAGCACAAATCTCCACAAGCAAACAAATAGAACTTCACTCAGACAACTGGTAGTTATTATAACAGCAAATGGGGGTTTGTTGTGTAATGTGATGTTCAAAATTTTTACAAACTTTTGTCTTATACTTTTATGTGTTTAAATATAGACAAAGTCTCTTCATTTTTATACTTGAAAAGACATATAATTGTCAAATATGACTGTTAGTATATTTATGACTCACTGCATATTTTTCAGAGAGCAAAAGCCAAACCACTGGTTTCGAAAACAGGAAATCATCTGAATTTTGTTTTGCTCAGTTTTTAAAGTCCTGCTCATGGAATGTAACCACACTGGTATATAGAGTATTGTGGTCTGTGTATAGTTTTGGGGTTTTTTGTTCTTGTTTAGCAAGATAAATGATTTTTTTTTCTGGATTACTTGCATAGAACATTAAATTACATAAACTGACTCACTGCAAGATATCAATTTAAGTTGTAGATTTGTAAATCTCTTCTATATCAGATTCAGACTTTAGTTTTTAACTTGTATTATACAGTATTTTAACATGATTTTTTTGTTTTGTTTTGTTTATCAATCCACTCTTTTTGTCTTAAGTGTTTCCTCAGTTGTATTTCCACATGCTGCGTCAGAGGAGAAAGGTGCTTCATGGGGAGGTTATAGTGGAGAAAGACGAGTAAAGGAAACCCAATCAGTCAATGCTCAGACCGGCGTTACAACGGAGAAGAGAACATCAGACACGATCAGCAACGAAACCCACAACACACTGGATAAAGCTTCAGTACCCGATCTCTACTACGACCACTCCTGGTGCTTATCACATGAGTAGAAATGCTCCCGGTATTCCTTAACATCCAAAAGTATTGTCAGTTACATGTTTTGGTTATATTTAATACGACTGAAAAAAAAAGACGTCTAATGGACTAAACCCTTTATTTTGGATTAACCCCCCCCCCTCCCTCCAGTCAAATCCTCTTCTGTAGTTTCTAAGGTTCTGGATTGAATCTCATTTTGGATTAAATCTCTAGTTTGGATACAGTGTCAGTTTTCACTGGACTCAACCTTCTCTGTATATGGAATGTAGTCAAGAGTGAAGAATGATGGTGAAGAAATGTTTTGAAATGGTGTGTTTCCTCAAGAAATGCCAGGAAGGAAAGGATTTTGTGATTAAAATAATGGTAGAACGCATAACATTGATCATTTCAGTTATGAGAAATAATCTGCATATAAATAAATAAAGGGTTCAAATCTAAAATATTAAAACCTGGCGTTAGGAATAAAACATGACGGAGAATTATGGTACAATCTTAATAATGAAATGGCGAGATGGCATGCCAACATTAAATGTTAATAATAAAAACACATTAGGAATATTTCAGTTTGTAAGTCTTGTAAAAGTTTGTTCCAGTTACAACAGGCTTTCTGTTTATATACTGTAACGGAATGACAAACAATATCGGCTTGCCTTTAAAGAGAACCACAGAGTTCACCGGTGCGAAAACGCTAACGCCGGAGAATTCTTTCCGAAATGTTAAATCTCCCTTCCTTAATGTGTCGCGATACTAATAAATATTCTTTGTTGAATAACATGCATTTTAAAACCATTATTCTTTTATCAGTCTTAGATTATATGGAAGATCAAGCAAAGTCCCCCACCGCTAATGCTTTTTGACCAATCAGAACTAAGAATTCAACCAGGATTTGGTCTACACTTAAACTTTTTTTTTTTTTATTTTAATCCAAATCTTTAGTCAGCAAAAGTTTGGGATTTACTTTAGATATATAGATGAGCATGTCATGGTGTCAGGATGAAGATGGAAAAGATGTTTTTTTTTTAATACTTCATCTGCACTATGACTCTGTATTTCTTTAATGTTTACATAAAAATTGGTGAGGATTGACAGAACAGCGAACTGACAGATCACGTTGACACGTTTGTTCTACACCCGATTTCAGATTATCAAAAAATGAAAGAAGATTGAGTTAATAAATGTGTTCTGAACCCTGACTAGCTCTGTCAGTCTTCGTAGCATGTGTTGGTTCATTCCGTGTCAAGTTCCCACATCCATCACAGATCTTGTAACCACTGAATCGGAAACATATAAACGTATAATGACGGATTTAAACTACGGTTATGAACGGTACGAAAATTTTATTTACAATTTGGATGTATGGATGATTTTGTTTTTGTCTGATGCTATTTTCGTTATGAAAACTCTGACAAAGACAAAATCGCAGTACCTCAGTAAAACGTACCACCATTACAGAGCACTGTATTCTGTATACAGAACACTGTATATTTTATATATGCACATTCGCATTAGGTCTAGGGGACACATTTCTGACGTTGTCGCGCATTACTATAAACTCTAAATACCCCACAACGAACGATACCCCCACCAACCCAGAGTATCGTCAGAAAGATGCATCGTTGTACGCTTTGATGTACGAGACCACCGAGGTTCATGCCTACCACAGTACATGGTCTTAAATATATCAAATAAAATGACCGTGAGTGAATTATTTCGATTTTGGTGCAAAAATGTCCAGTATTCTGTATCAGCCAGTTTCACTCTGATTCGGACTGAAATGGCTATAAGAACTGTGATGACTAGGTTTGGAGTTGAAACCTTCTTCGTAGTGTGAAAAAGAAAAAGAAAAAAAATGACATGCAACAGTCGTTTCATTATGTTTTTGTCTTTTTTTTTTTTTTTTTTTTAGAAACTAATTTGTTGAGTAGTGTCTCTCTCTAAGGTGCTACTGTTACGTAATTTCATTCTTCTGTGCAGCTGAGGAGAAAGGTGATAGAAGTCGAAGACAAAGAAGCGGAATGACGGTTTATAAAAATAAAATGTGAATGCTTCCAAAACTGGATATGTCTGTTGAAATAAGTGCACTGCGAGATTTGAAGTGTATTGAATAACCATCACGGTAATCAAGTGGAATAAGCAACAAGGAGGAAATAAAAGTGACTATGACAATGCACTTACGGTGTAGAAATGACTTTCTGATTTAATTACAATCAGTAATAACTGTTGGGGATGAAATAAGCAGTACATATTTTAAAAGAATGGAAAAAAACAATATGATGAAATCCATTCTATTATTGATATAGTAATACTGTAGGTAGTGTGAATGTGTCTGAGAAAATACATGAATATTTGTATGTATGTACTGTATATATATATATATATATATATATATATATCATACATACACACACACAGTTAGGTCCATATATATTTGGACTCTGACAAGCTTGTTTACCGACATTCAAAATACAGTTGTATAATTAATAATGGTCTAAAGTGCAGTCTCTCTGAATTATAGCTCCTTAATATGTAGCACCTTATTTTCCAATGGACCAAAAATAATTGGACAATTGCCTTGTAAGCATGGGCTGCATATGTCTGCTCGTTAATGCATCATCAAGTGCGAATTGATTCCAGGTGTGGCGTTTCAGTGTGGAAGCTGTTGAAGTGAATCCCAACATGCGATGAAAAGAACTCTGGATGGAAGTGAAACAGACCGTCATTAGGATGAGAGGCAGTGTGAATGGCACGGGGTCATTAGTGTTTGTGACAGAAGAAGACGGATGCATGAATTCTAGTGTATATGGATGTCGTTTTTGCTCAGATTCAGCCACGTGCTGCAAAATTGATTGGACGGTGCTTCACAGTACAGATGTGCAATGGACATAAAGCAACCCAGGAGTTTTTATTTTGCAACCAAATCATGTGTTATAATTGCTTAGGACAAAACTTAGGCTGAGCAAAGCATCATGAAGGTGGAAACCCAGAATTTGGTGATGTCCAGGGGTTCAAGAACTCATTGGCGCCGAATAACTCTCGACAGGAGAACATATTAAAGGCAATGAACATATTATTTACGGTACTCTTTGTTTGTCCAATTACTTTTGAGCCACTGAAATCAACCCCTCTAATTGAACCTTTCAAATCCATGTGTAGCCCAAATCATGAAGATTATCCGCTGTCCAAATACTTCTGGGCCTAACTGTTATATACACACTGTGTAAAGAAATGAGCACTCGTGTTATAAAAAATAAAAGTGTAGCGAAACTATTCAATATTATATACATATCATTTTCCATATAGATATGAAATGCGCGTTACAAATACAGACGTGCTTCATAACGCGTGTTTAGCTCACAGCTGGATGGTAATGGCATCTCGGTGCTTATGAACTGTCCGTCAAACGCTGCGTCTTACTGCTTATACAACGTGGTCTCTCCTCGTCCGTCTTACCTGCATGGTGTTTCCTCGCAATCTACCTCTGACGCAAGCCGATTAGGTCGTTTGGCTGCGTTAATCCAGGAGGCGCCTCGTTTACGAGGCGGGTTTTCAGCTGTTGGCTGCTTTTTCGCAGATGAAACCGAGCTCTTCGACGCAGTAGAAGTCGTTCCACTTGCCGTCGTGGACCAGGCCGGCGCAGTCCTCTCCTTCGTCATGCCCGTGCTGCCAGTTATCAGGCTGACCTGGCCTCCAATTCCTACATGAAAGCAGAAGCGTAAAACAAAACAAATAGAAGGTTAGCCGAGCATCTGAGGTTTACATTTCGGGCATCCAGAGCCATATCTCGTTCATACAACAACGAATGGGATTAAGGGCCTTGCTCGGGGGCCCGGCTTGTTGAGGTGTGGCCATGTGATCCTTTAACCACAACGTTTCATACATACTTTATTGACCCTGTGTTTCTTCGCATACCCCATCTTTTGTTTTTGGTGCACAGGGATACAGCACCCATGGAGTACAGAGGGTTAAGGGCCTTGCTCAAGGGCCTTGGCGATCCCGGGGCTTGAACCCCCGACCTTCCGATACACCCTTCCCTACCTCAATCACTGATTAATCCCACCTCATCAAAAATGTCCATTTATGGCAGATCCGGTGCACGCCCTTACCCACAGCGGTCGTCGTGACGTGTTAGATCCAGAGGCCACTGACTTACTTGAAAGTAGGATCCGAGCCGTCCGTCCACCGCCACACGTTCTCGTTTTCTCGATCGGTCAACCCCAACCAGAAAAAGCCTTTACCGATCGTGTGAAGACGTATCCAGTCCTGCGGAAACGCACATATTTTATACGTTAATCGTACCGTACCTAGGAGCTGTGAAAGTGTTAGGAACGGAAAACCGCTCACCTGTTCTTCTTTACCACCGATGACGAGCATGGATGACGACATGCCGTTGCACTTGTGAAGCGCCTGGTCAAAAGCCAGCGTTACAGTAGAGAAGAAGTAGCAGCTGTTCAGGAACCATAACCAATCCTCGGGGCAGCCATCTCCACCTACATTACAGCCACACACACACACACAGCTCTTACGTGGGTAGGACCACCCGTCTCGAGGGTGACATCTAAATTGATTGTGTCGTGGCAGAAGCAGACTGTGTGGGTGTGTTTACGTGCATTTTGTGATTGGAATGCCGAGGGTGTAATTACGTCTGTTTATCTAATCAGGTCCTAATTGTGTGCTTTTCCAGCAATATTTGGACAGGAGATGTGGGTATATAAACATCAGTCTGAAAAGATTGAACTGAAAATGAAGCCTGGTAAAAAAATAAAAAAAAAAGGCAATGTGGCACCCAAAGGATAGTGGGCGGATTTCAGTGAACCTTCACTGAAACCTTCCTCTTTTGTGTTTTTTTTTTCCCTTCACCACTTTGTTGCACGAATGCTCCTACTCGTTAATATCCAACATTGCTTGTGTTAACTTTCATTCATTCGTTCATCTCCTACCGCTTTATCCGATCTTCCCTCTGGTCACGGGGAGTCTGTGCCTATCTCAGGAGTCTATGGGCATTAAGGCAGGATACACCCTGGATGGAATGCCAACCCATCGCAGGACACACACACACACACACACACACACATTCATACACTAGGGACAATTTTCCAAGGTGCCAATCAACCTTGCATGTTTTTGGACCGGGGAGGAAACCGGAGAACCCGGAGAAAAACCCCCTGAGGCACGGGGAGAACAAGCAAACTCTACACACACATGGCCGAGACTGGAATCGAACCCAGACCATGGAGGTGTGAGGCGAACGTGCTAACCACTAAGCCACCGTGCCACCTGTCAAAGTAAAAACACAGTAAAAAAAGAATTCCAAAGCTCTTGTTTGTGGACACATTTTTGCGAAGGAAAAGACTTTTAGTTAAACGCAGTAACAATGAAAGCTCTGTTTCCAGTGCCGTCTCTGGCATTCTTGGAAATCACTTTCTTTCTAGTGTTTATGCAAAGTGATATAACCAGAAAGATGCCCTTAATAATTATGTCAACATATTGTGAAAATATGTCCTATTATATTAAAAAAAAAAAAACATTTTTTCCTCAGTGGGTTTGCTTGAATGTGCATTTTTCATTTATATAACTAATCTAACAGAAAAGAACTGAGAAGCACTGCTGTAATACAAGGTGGAGTCGGATCTAATCCAAGGATACACTGGAGCTAAAATCAAGGCTGAGTTAAAACAATGACCCGGGTTCCGGTGTGATCTTATTTCCACCTTCCGGACCATTTGAAAACGCTAATTAGAATGTCACCATACAATTCTGTAAATACCTTCTACAGTGTTATCTTTTTGTTGTTGTTTATTGTTGTTTTACAGTTTCATTCAACTGACTATGATTGTACATAAAGAAAAAAGAAACCCTACAGTAGGTTTAACTGCTGTATCAATATCGGTCAGGTTTATGATGAAACCTCAATGCGTATGCGTAATGCCGCTCACCTGGCAGAGAGGGCGTAGCAACTAGTGGTAAAGCACCTTCTGGTGGGACAGGTATCGTTGGAAATGGCGCTAGCCCGCCTGGTAACCCTGGTGGTCCTGGTATTCCCATGGGTCCAGGCTCCCCTACAGGACCTATTGGTCCACGCGTTCCTGGTAGCCCTTGAGAACCCACGGGCCCTGGCAGCCCGTCTTTGCCCGGCGGCCCAGGTGTCCCGGGCTCTCCTTTTGTGCCTTGAGGTCCTGCACGGCCTCCTGACCCTCGTGAACCCTTCAGTCCCGGGCTGCCACGTGGTCCTTGCGTGCCTGGGATGCCTGAAAAACCAGGAGGGCCAGAGCTTCCTTTTTCTCCCTGGGTGCCAGAAGCGCCTGAGTCGCCTTTATCGCCTCTCTCACCCTTCTGACCAGGAGAACCGATGTCGCCAGTCGGGCCTTTTTCACCACGTGGACCCCTTGGACCAGGAGGGCCTAAAATAACAACAGAACAACAAGCGACCCGGGTGTCATGAGACGGGGTTAGTTATGAGATTGTGGTTTTGAGTCCACAAACCCACGCCCTAGGTGTTTTTCTTTACGTTTGCTCAATTACTTCGACACACCGCAATCAACCTTGGTTGTAGCTTCTAATCTCCCGCAGAATCTACACAAGCTTTACTTTGGGATGCGAGGAAATTAGTATTCAGTAACGCGCTGTCCGTCGGTACTAAGTAGTATATTGACGTGTCTTCCAAAAGTACTGGAACCTATCTTTTGTTTTTGTTAGGAGACAACATGCCGGAATATCGGCTTTTCGCCATTTTTGATATCCAAGAGTGTAAAAAGAATTTAAAAGATCTTTTGTTGTTAAAATAAAACACACACACACAAAAACAACATGAATTCCAGAGAGTTGCCCAAGAGGGGAAAAAAAGTAAATCCTTTCATGCTGAGAAAAAGGGAAGTGAATAAAACAATATGGAATGTTTCGAGAAAGAAAGAAACCGCTAGTGTACTACAAAACCAGGAACGGTTCAGCCAAAGGAAACATCAGCCGTTGTTGACAGAAACATTGCAAGAAAGACTTCTTGCTCAGAAGAAAAAAAAAAAGAAAAAATGGGTGATCTACTATTAAATGAGGCACTTATAGATGTAACTGAAAATATGATCTTTGACGTCAAATTCATCTTCTGATCTCAAACCCATTCATTCATTTATCTTCTACCACTTTATCCAATCTTCCCTCGGGTCACGGGGAGTCTTTGCCTATCTCAGGCGTCTATGGGCATTAAGGCAAGATACACCCTGTATGGAATGCCAACCCATCACAGGGCACACACACATATTCACACACACATTCATACACTAGGGACAATTTTCCAAGGTGCCAATCAACCTACCGTGCATGTTTTTGGACCGGGAGGAAACCGGAGAACCCGGAGAAAAAACCCCTGAAAAAAACGGGGAGAACATGCAAACTCCACACGGACACATGGACGAGACGGGAATCGTCTCCGAAAGAACTTCAATATAAGTTCCTACCTTGTAATACTGTAAAGTTGGTGATGAGCTGAGAGTGCTTGGTGTCCACGAGCTTCATTTCTTCCATGATAATGGAAAGGCTGCCGACTTCTTTGTCTAGCCGAGCCGAAAGGTCGTCTTGCTGTGACTTCAGAGCGGACCCGTCTGCCCGTGTCTCAGCTAGGGTCCTGTTTAAATGCAGCAGCAGATCGGAATGTTGTCCTACCGTGTCCGAGCAGCTCCTTAAAGCGCCGAGTTCTCCGTTCACCCCCCCCAGCATCCACGTGGTGTAGCTCACGTTCCCCGTCACCCTGTTAATGCGCTCTTCTGCTGCGTCCAGCCTTTCCTCCGCTCTGTCGAAGCGAGCACTCGTCCGGCCTCCGTAATCCGCTTGCTGCTCCTGGAGCTCTCGCAGGTCCGCCGCGTTCCCATCGCCGAGCGCGCTGACATTGACAATTTGATTCGAGAGGCTTGCTAGCTGCACGTTGACCTCCCCCAGTCCTTGCACCGTGGCCAGCACTTGAGTCGACACGTTCAATTCGGCTTTTTCCAGATTGCCGGCTTTCTCCTTAATCCAGTCCTCGATGCTGCCCACCAGCTGCGTCTCCCGGCGTAGGGTCAGGACGTCGCCGTAGGTACTCTGCGCCCTCGCGTCCGCTGCTTCCAGCGTGCGCTGCAGTGCTGCCGTGACGGCGTCCTGCTGCATCCGAGTGAAGTTGAGCCGGTCGACGGACAGCTGGAGCGTCCGCTGTGTGCTGATGTACGTCTGCAGGTCCCGCTGAAGCCGCGCGGTGTCCCGCTGCAGCCCAGGTGTGTTAGCGGCGACCGGAAAGAGCGTCGCGTTAGCGAAACGCAGCGCGCCGGCGTGGGCGTTTAGATGCGAGCGTACGTATCCCTGGGCCGAGAGCACGGCTTGCGACGACGCCCGGAGCTGCTGCAGGACAGCGGCGTTCCCGTTCACTGAGTCAGAGGCGGCAGAGAGCTTCTGACGCAATGCTTTTAAACCCAAACGAAACGTCTTCAGCTCGCTGGATGCGTTCTTCAACTTTATACCGGATTCGGAGTCTGAGTCATAGGGAATACATTTGCAAGGCATCAAACGAAGAGACAAATTAGAGGCGGGGGAGGAAAAGCAGATAATTGAATGTGTATATATATATATATATATATATAGTAAGGATTACGTTACCTATCTTTCTTGCATCTGTCTCCATTGCGCTGATTTTGCCCTCATATTTGTGCATTCCTTTTGTAACACCATCCACTTTCTGAACCACTAGAAAGAATACAAAAATCGATTGATATTTCACTATTTCACTATTTTTATAAATGCAATGGTTTGAAAAAGTGTTTTGATTAGGCTTTTATTATTAACAGAAAACCAAATCCAACACTAAAGAAATACCTGTGTGAAAAAATGGTTGACCCCCCCCCCACACACACACATTAAATCATAACTGTGGTTTAGAATAGAATAGCCTTTATTTATCACATATACATTACAGCACAGTGAAATTCTTTCTTCGTATATCCAAGCTTGTTTGGAAGCTGGGGTTGGAGCGCAGGGTCATCCCTGATACAGTGTCCCCTTGGAGAACAGAGGGTTAAGGGCCTTGCTCAACAACCCAAGGATGGCAGCTTGGCGATACTGGGGCTCGAACCCCCGACCTTCTGATCAAGTAGCCCAGCGCCTTAAACCACTGAGATACACCCCCCTGAGTTCAATTTCTCCAGCCAGACCCACGCCTCACTCATCAGGAAAGGGGCAAACACTTTTTCACACCACTGTATGTATAAGCTCAAGAGTTCTAACTACGATTTAACACTCGTTATTGAAAGCTCCATTGTACTATTAATGCGAAACAGGTTGAGACATAAGCCTATACCGATCACATGACAGAAATGCCTACGCAAATAAAAATCTAGTGCCACCGATATAATGATTGACGTTACAAACCGTAATAAACATTCGCCAGTGTGCAATACACTCGTTACACAACATTTCCAATAAAGACGAGCACATACACTTTAAAAAAAAATAACCTGTCAAATAGTGTTTAGCCGAGCTTTAACTACATTACACAGCCAGGAGGCGGAATCTGTGCTTCGATCTTTGCTCCAAATATTAGTAGTTTCATTTTCCTCTCTTTCTTACACACATATATAAACCATAGTTAAAGAAGATCTGAAAGCCAGAAGATGAGTAAAAAAAAGAAGGTTTACATATAAGTGACTGCTGATTACTAACATCTGCCTTGTCCTTGCAGGGTCACCCTCAGTATAAAGTATTTTGAGTGTACACACACTTACATACACACACACACACACACACACACACGGCTGTGGTTACAGCTACTACAAAAACAAATAAACCCCCTTTTTTGTATCCATGGCAATGCAACGGCACTAAATCCTCAGTCTTGGCTGGAATAAGACCCCACACAAAAACATGCATGCGCATGAGATCATGTGCATGCAAACAATTGGAAAGGCGCACTAATATAAGCATGCCAATAAAAGCGGGACGGTCCACCCAAACCAAATACATTAAATGTAACACGAGGCAAGAACTTCTCTGACAGAGTTTAGCCTGAAAGCAGGGTCACGCGCGATACCTTTGTATCCCAGGACGGCTACGGCAATGGTGAGGAAGATGCAGAGGACATACAGCAGGCCTATGGCTGCCTTCAGCGCCCACTCGCTCTTACATTTAGTACACTGAGTCCCCTCCTGGAAACCTGCAATCAGAAGCAAGATCTTGGCATGTCACTGTAACAATGATCTCGGCACAGAGAAGGCAAAAAGGTGAAACGCTTGGGCCCCTAATCGCTGCCTTTTATCATTTTTAATTCTAATGATTAATTTCACACAATATATAAAACGAGACTTGTTTGTGCTTTATGAATATTTTTCCCCGCATATACAATAATCCCGATGTTATAATCACATCCACACTTCTGGTAGAGCTAGGTCAGGGGTCGGCAACCCGGGGCTTCCGGAGCCGTATACGACTCTTTCATCCCTCTGATGCGGCTCCTGGTGGCTTTTGAAACTAATTCATGAGTATTTAATTCGAATGTAGTTTTTTTAAAAATGTAATTCTACATGCGAAGATCATCTTAACATATAAATGACAAGTGTGTAAAATGATCTGTCGCTCTTAATATGCGTCATAGCCGCCAATGTGAGACAACCGCCAGCGCCCAGCATACAACCCTGATGTACAGACGTTACATTAATTACGTTAACCGAGTCTGATCAATATTTTGATTGCCTTTTTTTGTTGCATATATTAATATTTCCCTCATTGTTCAGTGAAATGGTGCTTTCATTATTCAGGTTGACACATCTGACTGCACGCGCCAGGAAAAGGACGAGAGAGAGAGAGAGAGAGAGAGAGAGAGAGAGAGAGAGAGAGAGATTTTTAGATTGCTATCAGAGGATAATTTAAGTCCGCCATTTTTTCCTTAAATACAAGAAGCACTCAAATAGACATTGTGTATTTTACTTGAAAGTGACCTTCAACTCTACGTCTTTTTTTCCGTTTTCTCTGCACTCGTTCATCGATTTCATGCAACACCTTATAGTTTAGCTCATACCCAGCATAAAGGCAAAAAAAATGTTATATGCAGTATTATTTCATTTTAAATGTCAAAGGGGTTTTGTGGCTCCTGCTGTGTGGAAACGAGTCTAAAAGGCTGTTTGAGCGGTAGAGGTTGCCGACCCCTGAGTTCGGCTTATGGAGTCGTTCGGACACAATGGTGTTACAGAAGTCAGGCATTGATCCAAGGTGAGGAAATTCAGCCAGCGTTCCGATGTATCCCAAAGGTGGAGATTAGAGATTGAGCTCTATTGCAAACCACTCCAAGCTGTCTAAACTGTCCATATCTTCATGGAGCTAGCTTTGTGCACATTGTCATGCTGGAACAGGTTCGAATCTGCATCCAAAGACATTGTCATGCTGGAAAAGCATGTCCCAAAAACTTTTGTCCATATCTGTTCGGCTTCTCGAGGGGTCGCCATAGCGGATTTGATTTTTTTTTTTAAATTTGGATACCCTTCTCAAGAAATGCACTAGTTCGTGCAACCCTAAAGGAAGTGGGGCAGACTGAGCAATTAGAGGTTAAGGGCCTTTCTCAGGGGCCCAACCAGTGAGCTCCCACCTCCCCTCCATTATTGTATAGCTATAGTTGTGTAAACAAATACCAACACATGCCTAAAGAAGAAGCTCTTACCAAACCTCTTGTAGCCAAACGACTGGACGTCCTCTTCTTCAGTGAACTCGTCTTGGAGGAGGAAAGCAAGAAAGACAGAGAGAGAGAGAAAGAGAGAGAGAGAGAGAGAGAGAGAGAGAACAACATAAAGTGAGCCACATCTGATGCACCGTGCCAAGCAATTTCACAACGACACATTAACATCCACATGCTTTCTGCGCTACTGACGAATCGCCCTACTGCGTCTAAATGGGGAAACGTCACACGCCGCGCTGTCTACCAGATGTTCAACAGCAGGCGCTCGCTCTCGCTCTCGCGCACGCACGCACGCACACAAACAAACAAATGCATATCGTTGCATTCCCTGTATGAAGCTCACCTTTCATCGCGCTCGACACGACAACGCACTTTATTCGGCGAAAATGCTTTGCAGGTCGGTCCTGAAGCACCAAAACAAATAAACAACGCGTAAAAGAAGTTTGTTGCCCTCCGTGATACCGCTGGAAATGGGAAAAGCGTCTTTTATAAAGAAGTTTCTAAACCTAACGAAGTCGATGCGTAAACCTGTAACTTTAGTCCAAACCAGCCTACATTGTGGGAATTTCCAGTGCTACCTTGTCTAACATTTGACTCATTCGGGCATTTCTAACATTTCAGCTCGAAAAATAAAACAAAAACAAAAACGCCTCAATCCCCATCACTGCTCCTCCAGCACTGAGCAGCGCGAGTGTCACCGGGTTGCCAGGTCTGCGCACGAGTAAACCCCGACAACACCCACCCCAGGAAAGCAAAATAAAACGATAGCGTTATGTAGTAAACTCTTGTTTTTATAACTATTTCATGTTGAAGTTGTGTTATACTCTCAGGTTTAGCACGGTTGCACTTATATATTTACATTCTGCTGCATTCCCTTTGTCGTATTTTATGTATTTTACCTCACCTTGTATTGTATTCGTTAACACTCCATGACATTTCAACATATTATTCATCTCAGCTATTGTGCAATAGTGTAATTAACACTCACATGTGTGTAACCTTTGTAAATAAACACTCCAGTCATATGTTAATTAGTGGGTTGTAGTATTTTTTATGTTAAATTCATCAGGCAATTACTTGGGCAATCGTTCATATTTACTTGTGACTTACTTTAGTTTTTTTATTAGACTGTTTTGCACTGAAATTGTTCTAATTTCGCTGTATTTAGTACTCAGTTCTTAGTAAAGTGACAATAACCTTGAAGAGGCCATGCATTTTAATATTTTGCTCTGCTCCCGACATAACGAGTGGTTTTCCTTTGGTTTTCTCGCCACAAACAAGAGGTGTTTTCTCATGATCTCGGCATAAAATTGTTTTCCCATTTTCACAACCTGTTTTTATTACCATCTCGAACATGGCAGATGTTGTTTTATGACTTCTCGTGATCTCAACAAAAAAAAACACCCTGCTTTCTCAAGACATTAATTTTCTGGTGTATACCAGTGATCTGGTGATCAGTGTAAAATGTTCCTACGCCAAGAAAAAAATAGTTCCTGCAATTCTTCATTAGCTATACAAGAAAAGTGTTAGTGAGCTATAAATGGTGAACCAATTGAGGTTTGAAGTGATTAATTATGTAATATGTAAATCTGATGACTTCCCCAGTCTATTTAATTAGAAATTGGGTGCAGAAACAGTATTCGTTGAAATGGTGAAAAAAAATTATTGTTATTTTATAAGTGACACAATCTTGAAGAGAGAAAGAAAAAGGAGAGGCTGGGTATAGAATCACTGCTATAACAGAAATCATATCCTTTTCTATGACATTTAATAAACCCTAAATATTGAGTGACTTGTAAAAACATGCCTGTGAGGATGTGTTATAGTCAGTTATGGTCAGGCAAGCAGATACAATGATGTTGGGAAGAAAGTGTGCTGTGCAGCCATCTTTCACATTCAGGACAAGGCTCTTTGAAGGCCACATGAGGTCTTCCACACAAACCACATTGTTTTGTGCAAAGGGGCATCTGCGACTGAGGTGTGTATGATCTCAAATGTAGAAACAAACTAAAGAATGTTGGAAAATAAATATTTTTTTTATTAAGCGTCAAAAATACACCACAACGGCAAAAAAAATTTAATCCTGTGGCGTCCTGCTAGATCTCCTTCTATATATCTCAAACACTCAATCCTGGTTTAAGACCCAAGCCTGACAGGTTAGAAGCCTTACACAAAGGGGAAACTTACGAGGGATGGTCATAAAATTGTTATCAATGTTATCAATGAAAATAATGAAATCAAATCAAATGTTCGCTTTTGTTCGCTTAAAAACATCCCTGTGTGCATTTTGTGTGAGTGGTGCTCATAAAATTGTTGTTACTGCCCAGAAAACAAACCTACAGAGAAAGTCTTTCATATCCTTAATATCTTCTTCTGGCTCTTGAGGAAAAGATATCCATCACAGTAATCACCTCATTGGAACCTCCAGGCAACTTTGGGGACGAAATTCTGCCCCCATTCTCCCCCAAAACTCCAGATTCGCCGCCCTTATACCCTGGTGAGTCCTTCCTCTTCCATCACTTCAATGCCTTCAATCCGGCCTCCATCAGATCATCCATTATTGGGAGACCGCGCCTTGTAAATATAAACACTCAATAAGGAACAATGAGTGACTAAAAAAGGACACAGGGGCAAAATGGTGATATCTGATGAGGATAACAGGGCAACATTATAAGGACGGAAAAAGCAAACAAACAAAAAAAAAAACCAACAACTATAAACCGAACAGGATACAAAAACAGGAATTATCCGGATGAAACCGATTTTTCTGACCTAATATTCTGAGATTGTGGATTTTTAATGAACTGTAAGCCGTAATCATCACAAGTATCACAAGTCACAGCTTGACCTGTCTTGCTTTGCATTTAATGAGTCTATCTCAAATATTAGTTTCACGTTTTATTTGCATTACTGAAATAAATGAACTTTTGCACGATATTTCTATATTTCACCTGTACATGATTTTGCCTGTATAGTGTGTATTGATAACTATGGAGTTTACAGTATCTTATCGAAACTGATTAACCAAAGAACTCCTTTTAGTATCTCAATTCCGTCCCATTAGAACAGTTCGAGCCTCTAAACCTTCGTTGTGACGCATTAGCACACTCGGAAGAGCTCTTTTAGAAAAGCGCGCACTTGGCAACACTGCCGCGTGATTCCTCGCACCGCACTTACGCCATAACGGATGGACCATGTGACCCGTGAAGCTGCCAAGTGCGCGAAGGTTGAAGGGATTTGGTGATATAGTTGTTTGGCGTGGCACTGCTCGGGATTACATTACCAAACCCCAGTGGAGCTCTCAACCTCGGGTCAAACATCTGCAAACCATTAAGATACATTTCAAAGCTTTCGCTTCGTGCGCCTGAACGGAGGCCAAGCATCCCGAAAGTCATAGGAAATGTGCATTTTTAAACGTGCGGAAATCAAAGTAAACCAGTGTGTTCCCCTGTCACCTTGACACACACACACGCTTCATTCTCTCCACACATGTACCATTCATTTCTTGAGCTGCAAACGACGAACTTTAAATGACTTGCCAAGCATGCTGTTTAAAGAACGATCGTCGAAGTTAGACTTTAATAGAATCCGTCCCTGCTGGTCCTGATCAATGTGTTTCAATGCATTGGGCCGTAGAGCACAACACGGAGTCTTGGTTTACAAAGTCAACACATCTCAGCAGGATTTCATTCAAGCTCTCGGACATGCACACCCAGGTCTGTTAGCATGAATAGGGGCTGCAGAAATGAAAAGTATTTGCCCGTTATTGTTATGTGCTTGTTTGATTAGCATCTTACAATGGACAAGAGCTGGCGAAAGGGCGCACATTCTTCACTCATGTAGAAGTACAGATGTTTCAAAAGTGACGGATAACATTTGACCGCTCTTTCTCGCTCAAGTTAACATAAACAAGTTTGAGCTCCGACATGTCCTTTAGTAAAAAGTAGCCATTACTACGATCTGTTTGAACTCATGGAGGATATTAATTATTAATGTATTAATACAAAACAAATGACACATTTCAAAAGGATATAAAATGCTTTGACATTGAGCCATTCTCGAATAGAAAATCATTGGTTCATTGGTTTTGCAGCTGTATGCTAAATGTTTTCATTAGGAGTGGCTGATGATTCATTCATTCATTCATTCATCTTCTACCGGAGAACCCGGAGAAAAACCCCCTGAGACATGGGGTTGGAAAATTGTCCATAGTGTATGAATGTGTGTGAATGTGTGTGTGTGTGTGCCCTGCGATAGGGTGGCATTCCATCCAGGGTTTATCCTGCCTTAATGCCCATAGACGCCTGAGATAGGCACAGGCTCCCTGTGACCCGAAGGAAGATCGGATATAGCGGTAGAAGATGAATGAATGAATGAATGAATGAATAATTACAAACCAAATAGGACAGAAATTGATTTGAACTAAATCACCAACAGGGGGCACAGTGGCTTAGTGGTTAGCACATTCGCCTCACACCACCATGGTCCGGGTTTGATTCCCGTCTCGGCCATGTGTGTGTGGAGTTTGTATGTTCTCCCCGAGCCTCAGGGTTTTTTTCTCCGGGTTCTCCGGTTTCCTCCCGGTCCAAAAACATGCACGGTAGGTTGATTGGCACCTTGGAAAATTGTCCCTAGAGTATGAATGTGTGTGTGTGTGTACCCTGCGATGGGTTGTCATTCCATCCAGGGTGTATCCTGCCTTAATGTCCATAGACACCTGAGATAGGCACAGACTCCCCGTGACCCGAGGGAAGATCGGAAATAGCGGTAGAAGATGAATGAATACCAGCATCACCAAAGCTAAGTCTAGCTACTTTCAACCATCTTAAATAAACCCTAAAATTCTTTCTATTCAAGTATTTCTTTAGGACTTTTTTCATAGTTTGATGTATTCCGTATTAATATACAGTGTTGAGAATAAAAATAAAAATAAAGAATAAGTAGGACGTGAGTCCAAACTTTTGAATATTACAGTGTGTGTGTACAGTATGTATACATTTTAAATTGTATTTATTTTTCACATTTTCCTCTGCCTCTCCTTTCCCATTTTTTTAAATATCCCACATTTTAATACGCCATCGATTTTATTAGTATTATTATTATTATTATTATTATTATTATTATTATTATTATTTACTATAGCTATTATTAATTTGATTAAGGGCACGCTTCCCGGCACGTGATTTCCAGCAGGCCAATCGGAAGGCTTCCCGCTGTCCCGCTGACAAGCGTGATGTAGGCAGTACGCTCATTGGACGAAGACATCCACAAGTCACCGCCCCCTTCCAAAAAAGCCCGCGAGTATTAAGTTCCAGTCCATTAGGAACCGGATTATTGCGTTCACATGTACATTATTTTTACGGTTTATTTTTGTTTACCAGACAACAATGCCGGCCACGAGTGAGATGCTGCCGAGCGGAGAGTGTACCTCAGCGGGGGAGGAGAAGAAGCCCGCAGCAGACCCAACTCCATTCGGTCTGTTCTGTGATGAACGCGGTTATCTGAACCAGATTAAATACATTCTGCAGAATGGGGTGAAAAAGGGAGACCGCACAGGAACCGGAGTGATGTCTGTGTTCGGATTACAGGCCAGATACAGCCTGAGAGGTGGGCATGTTCATGTTAAATAGTTTATACTTAATTCATTAATTCACTCGTCCTAGCAGGATAAACAAAACTGTATTCTAACTACTGGGCCGCAGTGACACTTTTTATTTATATTACTTCTTTTTTTGTATATACTTTCGCAAACATGGCCATCCAATTTCCACTCTTTATTTTCTGCACCGGTCAATAAAATTCCTACTGGTTTTGATTTATAATGACCCATCAGAAAATCAGTCTGACACATTCTCTATGTTAGATTTGTTGGTTGGTCGATTGTTTGTTTGTTTGTTTGCTCATCTATCTATCTATCTGTCTATCTGTCTGTCTGCATCATACCTTAACAGAAAAGGCATCCACGCTACAAAAGAACATGTACGGAATTATGTCATCTGAAATAACTGGGAAAATGTTTGTTTATTTGTGTGAACCCTTTAAAATGGCATACTTTTGGCAGCTTGGTGCAATTCTCTCCGTCAGCCACCATCTTAATTGGTTTTCCAACTATCTTAAGGAAGTTCTTGTTGGCTGCTTTTCATTCACTCTCTGCTCCGCCCCCAAACCATCTGATCTGCATAGACCACGTGCTTGCAAATCTATGTAAACAAATATGTAAATATACCTTGTGAATCTAAGGAAAGAATGGCAAGCTGTTGTCAAAGACGAATGTGGCTACAATCTATTTCTGGGTTGTTTGTTTGTTTACAACCTAATTCCATGTTTGTTCCTTCATAGTTGGTGTCAAATTTTATCTGGTACTGTATGTATGGATGTATGTCTTACTTTTATTATTTTGCTATTATAAAAACCCCTTGATAATTTTCGTACTTTACATAGTACACTTATTTACTTGTATGTTCATTACTGTATGCATTACTGTAAACATGCAGAGGAAAATGCCTATCGAAATATATTTACATATTTACTTCATCATTTGTCAATTTGTTTGTTTATCAGATCAGTTTCCTTTGCTAACTACCAAACGCGTGTTCTGGAAAGGGATTTTGGAGGAGTTATTGTGGTTCATAAAGGTAAGTGATTGTTTCTTGCTATTTTTTTTTTTCAGTTTAATATTATTATTGAAATATTTACGAGTTGGCATAAGAACATGCACATAAATATTTCTGGCAGTGGGCTTTCAGTGCCATAGATGGTTCTGCTCATTATCCATGACGGTGCTTCTAAAACTGGCCTGACCAACCCGTGTCTCCCGAGCCTCATGCGGCTCTTTAACTAGTTTCATGCGGCTCTTTAGGAGCTTTCACATAACATGCGCCAATGGGAATGGGATGATGTTCATGTGTACCCATGTGTATGATGTGGCTCTTTGCAGTAACACAGAAAAAAAAGTGGGTCTTAGCCTCCTACTAAATAGCCACCCCTGTACTAGAACATGCTAAATACATAGAAAAATAAAATACTGATCCAGAGGAATCAATGTTTGTCAAGATCCAAAGTGAAACCCATTCTGGCTTAGAGGAAAAAAGATCCGACACATGTTTGTATATGTGTAATAAATATACTGCATGTATAGGTGTGTGTGTGTATGTATATCAGTTCAGTGTATAATATGAATCTGCACCAACTAATAGGAACAAACCAAACATTCGGCTGTTGCAGTTTGTTTTTTCCAAAATTTTATTTAGCACGAAATCCGACTGGTTTAACCTGAAACATGAAATGTCTATGTGCACGAGTTACCAGTAGATGGCAGTAGTGTGCTACAGATCTTATTTGCAGGGTTCGACCAATGAGAGAGAGCGTTCATCATTATCCATGATGATGCCTCTAGAACATATATCCATTCTGGATACATAGAAAAATAAAGTAGTGATCTAGAGGAATCAATGTTCCAAAGGGAAACCAATTCAGGCTTAGAGGAAAAAAGATTTGACACATGTATGTATATGTGTAATAAATATACTGCGTGTGTGTGTGTGTGTGTGTGTGTGTGTGTGTGTGTGTGTGTGTGTGTGTGTATATATCAGTTCAGTGTATAATATGAATCTGCACCCTGCTTCTGACTAATAGTAACAAAGCAAACATTCAGCTTTTGCAGTTTGTTTGTTTTTCCAATGTTTTATTTAGAAAGAAATCCGACTGGTTTAACCTGAAACATGGGATGCCTACGTGTACGAGTTACCAGTAGATGGCAGTGGTCTGATTACAGATCTTTCTTGCAGGGTTCGACCAATGCGAAAGAGCTTTCGGAGAAAGGCGTGAAGATTTGGGATGCCAACGGCTCCCGGGAGTTTCTGGATAAGAATGGCTTCACTGAGCGTGAGGAAGGTGACTTGGGCCCCGTGTACGGCTTCCAGTGGAGACACTTTGGAGCAGAGTACAAAGAAATGCACACGGGTGGGTGTTGTGTCTGAACACAAACAAAAGCTACATCATCAAGCCGTTTAAACCGACGTCATAATTAGTGTAGAGGAGGGCATTATTATATTCTGTCTCTAAATAAATCTAATATAGAGCTTGTATTCCGATTTGCCTTTGTGATCTCAACATGCAAAAACCTTTTTTTTTTTTTTTAGTTTATTTCAAACTAACTTTAAATTTATTGCTTAAATAGCTTTCAATTTTATAGCTTTCAAAATAGCTTTCCCCCCCCAATTCTCATTACCAGATTACTCGGGACAAGGTGTTGACCAGTTGCAGAAAGTCATTGACACAATCAAGTTGAATCCTGAGGACAGGAGGATCATCATGTGTGCCTGGAACCCTAAAGGTAAACACCCTGTTTACTATTGCATGAGTGCCTATTAAGTAGGGGACACAAAATTCATGGTTTGGTACGTAACTCGGATGCTTTAGTCACGACTTGGTTCAATTTTGGTTGGGGGAAGATATGCAAAACATAAAATGACTTGTTTTTATTAGCTTTTTAAAATTATTATTAATCACATTTGTGTAAATGAAGATTTTTAATTAAAATGCCTGTTTGTTTACGTTCCATTTTCCACATGAACATTTTTTAGTACTTTTCCACCCCAACTATAAAGGCATTGCCAAGATTCAGCTCTATCAACACATTTGTTTCATGGGAACTCGGCGGAGATTTGAATAGCTTGTGTGTGTGTGTGTGTGTGTGTGTGTGTGTGTTTTGCTTAAAGCTTTTGTTGGAGTCCTTTAATGCTAATATATGCAGACTTTTATTATGTTTCCCTCTAGGCCATATACCATTTTTCTTTAGTACTACTAGACATCCATTTACACAGTAGTTCAGTAATATTTAGACTTGTCTGCGCACAAGAGTTCTTTCAATTCTTTGAAGGTAAACTTGCTTTGATTCAACATCCCATAAGAGCAAAGTCATACATTTTCCAAGAACACATCATGTATCAAAGGCAGCGTTTATTCTTTTCACATTTTCAACACTGAGATTTAAAGAATGCTGTATGTTCTGCTTTTGAAGGCCGTTAGACATTTCATTTATTTTAGTCTTTTTTTTTTTTTTTTTTTACTTTTCTTTTCTTATTATTTTTTTAATTTTTTTTTTTATCTCTGTTCCCCTTTTCAGATCTGCCCTTGATGGCTCTCCCACCCTGTCATGCTCTGTGCCAGTTTTACGTCTCCGATGGCGAGCTGTCATGTCAGTTATACCAGCGTTCAGGAGACATCGGACTGGGTGTCCCCTTCAACATTGCCAGCTATGCCCTACTCACGTACATGATCGCCCACATCACAGGACTCAAGGTATAAACACGCACTGAATATTCAGTAAAACATGTCCTTGACGATTATATAGTTATCAGGATTTTTTTATTATTTAATTTTAATAGTAAATTAATTTAATTAAGAAAAATGTAATTTGAGCTTTGTCCGTGTATGAATGTAAGCACTATTGAGGAAGATTTATGTGTGTGTGTGTATGTATATATATATATATATATATATATATATATATATATATATATATATATATATATATATATATATATATATATATATATATATATATATATATATATATATATTGTCCCACATTGGGGGAAATTCCAATGTTGCAGTAGCACAGAGTATATATATATATATATATATATATATATATATCTATATATATATATATATAGGTATATATATATATATATATGTATATGTATATGTATATGTATATGTGTGTGTGTGTACGTACGTACGTGCGTGTGTATAATCATATATATGATTGTATTGTTCACTCCCTTTCCCATTCAGCCTGGTGATTTTGTCCACACTCTTGGTGATGCCCACATCTACCTCAACCACATCGAGCCTCTAAAACTGCAGGTAAGACGGATATTTGATCTTAAATGTCTGCACGTATCCATGGATTAGATTTGATTGTGCGTTTTCTTTTCCTTCCCTTTCACTAGCTTCAGAGGGAGCCACGTCCTCTCCCCAAACTTAAGATCCTTCGCCGCGTGGAACGCATCGATGACTTCAGAGCGGACGATTTTGAAATATGCGACTACGATCCGTACCCGACCATCAAGATGCAGATGGCAGTTTAAAACACCACAACGTCCGGGTCAGCTTTCTTATACTGTTTTTGAAGACGTGTAAATATTTGTCATGTAAAATATTTGTTGGATTTTTACGTAAAACTTCAAATAAACCCTCCATCTAAAGTATAACTTTCATTATAATACAACAGAGTTTACCACGCTTCAGTATGAAAGAAGTGTGAAACGGACACGGAGTAAACAATCACATTGTAGTTTATTTTGTGGATTATTTATAAGACAATTTGCTCTCTAATCAAAAGAAAGTATATAATCTCGTATAAAATCTATCAAGCAGTTGACTTTCAGATTGAAAGCAGTATTAAAAGCAATTTTCATTGTTTTTCTTTTTTTATTTAATAGATGAAATAAGTGCTTAAGTGTTTTAGGGGTTTTGTTTAATCAGCAGTTGGATCCTCAGAATATCGGTGTATCTGCCTCTCGCATGCGTCTCCACACCTCTCCCGCAGGAAACTGGTATTTCTGCACGGAAGCCTCCAACATCTCGCAGGAGAATCCGGGATCCTAACGAGACCCGAAGCGACAAAGAAAACGTTGAAAATCATCGAACTTCGAAAGTTGCAGCGAATTGCTTACAGTTGTGTTCCAAATAATAGCAGTGTGTTACAAAATAGGTGAGTAATGCTCACAATCCTTAGAATAACTTCTATTTAAATATCTATCTAAATTACAACGTATGGAAAAAAATTATCAAATTTGTTATTACTTTACAGAAATGGAAGGAAAAAGAATATTAGGCTTTTTAAAAAAAAAAAAAAAAAAAAACAGAAGTGTCTGCTTGTTCATTTACGAAGTCAAACATTTACTGTATAAACTGAAACAATCTTGAAGCATTGGCTTTTTTCATAAATCACTGAACTATCTTTTAGTCGTATAACCACGGTTTCTGAGAACTGCGTCGCATTGAGTCGACCAACCTTTGGCACCTGTGAACAGGAATCCCAGCTCAGAAGGACTGCACAACGCCTCATCAATCCTTTGCCTCAGAAACAGCATTGTTAATGTTGCCGCACAAGTTTCATATATGATTAAGGTTCAGGGGTTGGGCTCTAATCTTGTTGGTCTGGAATCAAAGTGCTGTTTGTTTACTGGTGTGTTTCGGATTGTCGTCTTGTTAAAACGCCATTCCCTCTTCAGCAAAATGACCTCTAAGTATTTAAATGTACTTGCATTGAAACATGAACCCTGAAATGCAATAAATGGGCCCAGACCGGGACCCCCATATTATGATGTTTGCGGCACCGTCTTCATGGTGCAATATTTTGTATACTGATGATCTTTTTGGGTATAGACATTTTGACAGACGACCTCCAAACACTGAATGTATGTCAAAGCAAGCATCATGATATGGGGATCCTTCTCATACTATGGTCTGGGCCTATTTATTGCATTTCAGGGTTCAGTGCGAGTATATTTAAATACTTGGAGGTCATGTTGCTGAAGAGGGAACGCCCTTGAAATGGGTGTTTTAACAAGACAACAACCCCAAACACACCAGTAAACAAACAGCACCTTAATTCCAGACCAACAAGATTAACATTATGGAGTGTAGAGCCCAAAACTGGACCTTAATCCAATATAAAACTTGTGTGGCTGAGGCAAATGCAAAGGAATGATGATGTGTTGTGTAGTCATTCTGGGCTGGAATACATGTTCACAGGTTGGTCGACTCCATGCGACGCAGATGTGAAGCAGTTCTCAGAAACCGTGGTAACTAAATTCAAGATTGTTTCAGTTTGTACAGTAAATGTTTGACTTTGTAAATAAACACTGCAGACACTGCTATTTTTTAACAGCCTAATATTCTTTTTTTTCTTCCATGTCTGTAAAGTAATAACACATTTGATATAATTTATCAATTTAATTTATTTTGATTTAATGCATGCTCATTCTGTATTTATGAATTTAAATAGAAGTTTGAAGCTTTACTCGCCTTTTTTAAACACACTGCTATTATTTCGAACACAACTGTGTGTGAACCTGAATCCCACCTGCATTATGCAAATCGCCAATGAATACCCGTCTGTTGTGCATGAGAATTTAAAGATGCTCGTGCAAATATTAAGTGGACGACCTGTCACAAGCCTGCTGTTTACTAGTGTGTAACCGTGACTCACCTTGGGAGGGATGTAGTGTGCGTTTCTGATTACGGTTGGACTTTGGAAATGCTCGTGAAGATGGTCCACGTACTCGCACATCCTTGGGTGAAGAACAGTGAGTACAACTTAAAAACTACACAACATTTCGTAAAGGTGTATTAATGGTGGTTCATTTTCAATAGGAATGTCACAAACGCTTTGGGTTTATCCAGACCGACTTACAACTAAGCAATTGAGGGTTAAGGGCCTCGATCGAGGGCCCAATAGTGGCGATCTTCCGGTCCTGAGCCCAATGCTTCAACCTCCCTATGTTAAATCTTACATCCTGATCCATTAGTATTTGGACGGAAACAATTTTTGAATAATTGTGGAAAGTCTTCCAGAACCTTTGTTGATATTTGTTTGTGGTTTTTTTTTTTTTTTTTTGTTTTTTTTTTTTTTGTTTTTTTTTTTTTTACTTGATCTGCTTTTTCACTCGCAATGGCACCTCATTGGATCATTGAGCTGGTTGCCAAGAAAGGCATCCAAATACAAAATAAACACCATACTGCTTTTTTACATTTTATATTCAATTCTTTTTTTATTATTATTATTAATTATGTATTTTTTTTTTTTTTTTTTTTTTTTTTTTTTTTTTTTACAATGTCATGGTTTGATGCACAAAAAAGCACTACACTATAACCACTATAGTGAATGTAGGTTCATTAATTAGGTACATTATGTAAAGTATGTTATTATTTAAATATAGGAGGTGGCCTCTGGACCAGAAGAGGGTTCAAACCCCACCACCACCAAGCTGCCACTAGTGGGCCCTTAACCCTCAATTGCTTAGTAGTAAATGGCTACACCAAACATTGCCACCATTTAGCTGCTTATCTGCTCACCTGTTGTCCAAGCTGGCCGACACGCAGATATAGTCAAAAAGAATAAGATGCTGGACCAGTTCACAAAGTCCCACTCCGCCAGCATGAGGACACACCGGAACTGGATACGAATGGCACACAAAGCACACGTGCGTTTAATAAAGAGCTAAAACTCCCTGAGAACTTGAGGGTGCAAGGGAACGTTCTAAATAAATATCTCACCGTTGAACTTGGCCGCCATTAACATGATGGCGAGGTTTTCGTTGACGCTGCCCACCCTGCAGCTGTCGATCTGAACAAACTGCAGCGCCGAGGCTTGCAGGAACTGCTTAAACATCACCCTGTTATGGCACTGCCACGTAATAATACACACCATTAATCACTCGTATTCAACCTCTCGCACACACGCAGTACGAGCCGTGACTCAAACACACCAACCTGTTCCCCAGTGGCTACTCCAATTCCCAAAGGCGCAAGAGCCTGAAACACGGATATGTCATGATAAGTGTCTGTGGATCGCAGGCGATGTAGAAAGCATCGGGTTGGAATCGATACGTGACACTTTCTCATTGCTATTCCCACACATGCTGACATTTATTGATTACCTTCGAGATGGCAGCGTGTCCAAGGATGTCATCCGGAGAGGTGGGTTCTTCAATCCACAGAGGACGGAACTCCGCTAGCCTGCTCATCCAGGAAATGGCCTCGCTGACATCCCATCGCTGGTTTGCGTCCATCATCTAACAATGGTAAAGACACGAGTCACCGAGGTGTCATAAATCTCAAAGGTTTATCTTTTAACATACATTTATATCTTTTTTTTCTCTCACTCACACTCTCTGTATTGTATACACAGGCACACTCTCTGTATACTGTGTATGTACGGTGTGTGTGTGTGTATATATGTGTGTATATATATACACACACACAGTACATCCATTTCGTTTCATTGTCTATCCAAATTATTTATTGTTATACACTGTCGATAGATGGATAGATAGATAGATGTGTGTACAATATAAATGACTATATCTGTAAATAATAATAATAATATTCATTTTAGAATGTTGAAATTTACCAGCAGGTTTTCTGGGCCGATCATGTTTCGAATCAGCTTGCATCTGCGAATGTCGTCCTGCAAGTCGGCACCTATTTTCACTTTAAACCTGGTCCATCCTTGGCTCAGTGCAGTAGAACACAGCTACACACACACAGGAATAATGAAGCTCCTTACATATGCACCCTCGCATTTTTTATCCTTGAAGGCGTCTCTCATTAGTCCGTGATCAAAACACACACACCTGGGTGAGCTGTTCATCTGAATATCCTAGCCAGGCACAAGATGTGGTGTAGGCTGGATAGCCTTCCTTCAGCATCTGGTCCTCTACCAGGATCAAAGGTGTCATAATGGCATTATTAATGTGACCCGCCGATGTGGTTGTATGGGATGGTCTGTACGGGGATGACTTTGCTTTGGGACTGCTTAATCCGACACATGGTTTAATGTACCACACACTATTGCACTGATACATGAGAAATCCTCACTATCTACAGTTCAGACTGTACAAAATAATGGGGAAAATATCCCTTTAATAATAATAATAATGGTGTAACAAAAATGTGTTCATCTCATTGGTTGTTTCCTGTATGAAATTGTTCCATATAAACTGGGGAATTAAATTGACCCAAACAATGTCCAAAAATTCAGACATTCCAGACATGTGACATTTCCTGAAAAAAATGTGAGTTGGCCTTGACGATGCCAACCTCGGCCCCGGGTGCGACCCTTTGACCTGCTGTCCGATTTTGTGTTTAGCACAAACCTCGAGACCCCAAAATATTCGGCGAGACGATCGTTTAGATATCAAATACGCATAATTTCGCCGTCTTTTATCTCTCCTGGCGGGCGGGGTCAGTGACATCAAGGGACATCGTCAAATTACCCAGCATCCGACTCCCCTCGACGTGCCGAGCGTCTAGACTTGTGTGGAGGATTTGTGGTGATTTTGTGGTGAATGTTTGGGAGAGAACTTTTATATTAATTTTGTAATTTAGATTTTGGGAATGTTTCGTGGAGATGTTGTGACTTCATAAACGTTTTGCAGAGATTTTGTAATTTTGTGGAAATTGTGTGGAGATTTTATTTTGATTTTTGAATTACGCCTTTTTGCATATATTTTTCATGTTCACGCCCACAAAAAAAAAAAATATCTGAACCTAAGGGGCTTAGTGGTTAGCAAGTTTGCCTCACACCGCCAGGATCCGGGTTCGATTCCCGTCTCGGCCATGTGTGTGTGGAGTTTGTGCATGTTCTCCCCGTGCCTCAGCGGGTTTTTCTCCAGTTTCCTCCCCGGTCCAAAAACATGCACGGTAGGTTGATTGGCTCCTTGGAAAATTGTCCCTAGTGTATGAATGTGTGCCCTGCGATGGGTTGGCATTCCATTCAGGGTGTATCCTGCCTTAATGCCCATAGACGCCTGAGATAGGCACAGCTAGGCTCCCCGTGACCCGAGGGAAGATCAGATATAGCGGTAGAAGATGAATGAATGAATTAACCCTTTTACCAGAAAAAAAAACAATCCTAGGTCAGCAAGATTTTCATCCTGGCCCATAAAAAACTCTAATAAGAAGCTTATAACACTATAACAGATGCCCTTAACCAGGTGCTCCAAATGGGTGCTTTTGTTGTAGAGTTCCGCGCAGGTGCTAAAGGATTGAAAACACGATCTGACGTGGCGCTTGGAGCTACCAAATTATGTGTGCATGCGATAACCGGCATCCCGTAAATATCTGTGATATCCAACCCTCAGAACAAGAGATTCCTACCTCTCTGCTTCTTTCCCTTGTTGGCTTTTTCCAGGATATCTATTTCCAAATAGATAGATAGTGAGAGAGCGCTTTGTAAGCCAAAATGTACTGACTAATGATTATTAACATCATTTAATAATGATGACCTCACCTAATGCTTCCTGCTCGGTGAGCGCATCAGTGATGTAAGTGAAATCTATACAGCGGATGAGCTGTCGTGGATCCTGTGAAAACACACACATGCTCCCAATCAAATCTCTTGACTTTGTCGCAGTATCCAATACAGTCACTCACACTGATTTATATGCTGTGTACTAGAACTGGGCGATTAATCGCTATTATTGATTAATTCGAGTTTATAGTTCATGTCGATGTTGAAAAAACTATTTTACAATTTCAACTCGGTTTGTCACAGCCAGCTTCCGTAGTTCTACGCCTCCCATCTATCTAGCTAGCAAGCAATATTATAATTGCAAGTGGTGTTGGTGCGGCCAGCAGGGGGCGCTTATGTGGTCTGTTTGGGTCCTAGCACCCCAGTATAGTGATGGGGGACACTATATTGTCAAAAAGCAACGTCTTTCACTGGTGGTGGATGCCGAGATCCCCCTCTCATAATGCAAAGGGCTTTGAGTGTCTAGAAAAGTGTTATATAAGTGTAACAAATTTTTATTATTTTAATTATTATTATTATTATTATATCGCCCAGCTCTACCAGGTACCGAATTTACACCGTCATAAAATATAATCTTACCATGTCCACAAGAAGCTTCCAAAGGGGCTGTATAAACAAAAAAGAGAGAAAAGAAAAAACATAAATACAGCATCTGTGTGTGTGTAACATACAATACAGAGTGAGAATAATAGGTTACAGACGTTTCTATAATGCAATTAATGATCTTGATAAAAGATTAGAGTAAAACTTCTTAGAATTTTTTTTGGCATAAAAGTGAAGATAAAAACTTGACAACGCATGAAATGTTTGACCTTCCCCTCTGCACACGCGACCACATATCCCAGACAGCATTGAGAATGGCGGCTGTTGCCAGCTGGATGACTCCCTTCTCTGGACCAATCTGTCAGGCACAATGGAAAGTCAGTATCGGGCTGGAGGGGGGGGGGGGGGGGGGGGGGGGGGGCTTGGGGAGCTGGGGGGCTAGCGAGCTTGTCTAACAATCCAAATTAATTCACATACTCAACAAGTTACTTACCCATCTCATCTGTCCATCATTTGCCAGGAGCCTGTAGAATCCTCGAAAAGTCGCTCACTATCTCCTCCAGTGTGTTTTTCCGATCACCAGAGTCGACAAGGCCTCTGCTGCACACACACAACTACACAAAGACACAATGGGTTCACAGGGATTCTGATCGTATTAGCGAATTTTACCGAATGCCGTTTCTGAGTGATTATAATACGCATTCTTGTGAATCCCTTTATGGTTGGTGTCCCTTTATGGACTGGCCGCATCTCATTTAAAGTGGTGTTCCCACCAGAACCATGGCTACATTCATGTGGTTAATGAAAATGATTAAATGATATAATGATATAAATAGCAAATGTACTTTTGTACATGGAAACTGTAAATTATTATATATTGTATATGTAATTATTATATACTGTACGTATATTATAATACTTCATTATACGATATAGATTATATATATATATATATTATATATATAGATACTATATATATATATATATATATATATATACACATATATATATGATATACACACATATATATATATATATAATCATCTTCATTCATTCATCTTCTCTACCGCTTTATCCGATCTTCCCTCGGGTCACGGGGAGCCTGTGCCTATCTCAGGCATCTATGGGCATTAAGGCAGGATACACCCTGGATGGGATGCCAACCCATCGCAGGGCACACACACACACACATTCACGCGCACACATTCATACACTAGGGACAATTTTTCCAAGGTGCCGTACCAATCAACCTACCGTGCATGTTTTTGGACCGTGGGGGAAACCGGAGGAGAACCCGGAGGAAAAACCCCCTGAGGCACGGGGAGAACATGCAAACTCCACACACACACATTCCCGAGACGGGAATCGAACCCGGATCCCTGGTGGTGTGAGGCGAACGTGCTAACCACTAAGCCACCGTGCCCCATATTATATATATATATATATATATATATATATATATATATATATATATATATATATATGTATATGTGTATATATGTATATATATAGTATATATATATATATATATATATATATATATATATATATATATATATATATCTATATATATAGTATATATCGCATATATACACACACACACACACAGAGTGAGCTAGAGAGAGAGCTTTTCTGGACACTCAAAGCCAGAACACTGTGGACCATCTTAGACCAGAGATTTGTTGTTTACCGTACACAAAAAAAAGAGACTGCTTATAGTGGTTTTAATGGTTAATGGTACATATGTCCACTGGAAATTCTACAATGGTTATTAATGGGTAGAATAATAGGGATATATTCCACCGATCTGCCACTACTAAGACTACTTTAATAACCACAGAGTTATTAACCTCTGACCACTGGATAGTGGACACTGTAGACTGGGAAAACCCTGCCTTCCTTCCTAGAAGATACTCTGACCCTTAACCAACTCATTTCTTTATTCCTTGATCCAAATCCTTTTGGGCATTTTTCCTGTTTATAAAACTTTGAAGACAAAAGCGTTCACTTGCTGCCTCAAATCTCCCACCCACTACCACAGAACAGAACAGAAAACCAGTGTTTTTTTTTTTATTATATAATGCCATAATATCGGTGTATGTCAAATGTTTTATATGCTTTTTTTTATATTCGTTACCACGTGGTGTCTCCTTTTCACAAAGCTAAAAGATACAGAAACCGGAAGCTGGAAGTTTACATTTTCCCCAGAACAAATCCGGCTGCATTAAATACAATAAAACCAGGTATAATTTTTATTTATTTATTTATTTATTAATTTATTTTTTTTATTTATTTATTTATTTTTTTACCGATTTCAGTGCCTCTTCCCACCGTGAAGGTCAAGCCAAACCCTTTCTGACCAGAATCTGTATCGAGGACAACATACGCTGTAGAATAGTCCGGGTCAGTGTGCTGCAACAGGTCACATGACACAAGAAAACATAAATTGTCAATAACAAAATGTATTAGAGACCGTGCGAAACCGATTATTAACGAATACAGCATTAAGAAACGTGGTAAATAACACTGTTTTTAACAGAATTTATTTTATTTACAATTCTAAACCTGCAACAACAACAAAAAGCGCTAAAATCAGCTCGGCTTATTATACACACACCATGGCGTCTGATCCATGCTGCTCCAGAGACGTGGGGAATCTCACATCACTCACAGTCACCTTAGTGATTTTCGCTTTCAACATTTTCCACCGCCGTCTAAAGAATAATAGCAGCGTTATGGGGAAGTAGGTGAACTTGGTTTATCATACCCCGCCCTCTCTATGCAATGATTCGTTGGGCATCATACATTACTTTAAATTAAAGCTACAAGAACAGATAAAATCCCACTGATGATTACAAACCGCCATCTGTTAAAACCATTGACAAATAGTTTCCAAGAAAAAGATGTTAAATTGTAATATGAATATTCTTAAGCATCTTCTTTTGTGTGCATCTGAAAGCATCCTTCTTCACACTACCTCTGGTCTTCCACATCTGTCTCTTTCACCACATCTACCTGCATGTCTTCCTTCCCTCACCACATGCATAAAACTTCCTCGGGCCTTCCTCTTTTCCTCCTGCCTGGCACGTCCATCCTCAGCATTCTTCTAGCTCCACTGTCTTTTCGGTATGTATGTACACACACACACACACACACACACATATACCTCCAGGCAACATTCCCAAAAGGAGTTCATGTGTCCCATATATATATATACACATGAACCCCTTTTGGGAATGTTGCCTGGAGGTCACACAGTTGGTTCGGTTATAGCCAAATAACAGAAGCTGTATCTGCAAGAACTGTTTCCAGATCTGTTATAAAGGCTACTTAAGGAAAACCATTCTTTATATTACTCTAATTACTATTTCTAGCAAAACAACAAATATTCTCCATCAACAGACATATGAAGAAAAATATACTGTAGATGAAAAGCATATGCTGGAAGGCACAGGGTGACTGGACAAAATAATGATCCTTGAAGAAAATCTACTCCCGAGAACAAATGACGTCAGACTTTAGTGAAAGTAAACCTTTCTGTAGGACGGCGACTCCAGGCGTTTTGCTCCGTCATCGTGGGTTTTGTTTACAGATCAATTGCTAAAATAAATATGTCTTTAATGGTTGTTTTGAAGAGTGCAATTTTACAAAAAATTTAAAAAATAAAAGAACTTTTAATAAAATAGATTCATTAATAGGATGTAGTCTTTCTGATTTAAAACAAATGCTGCCAAGAGTAATTAGTTTAGTACTTTAGTAACTGTTGATTTGACTGTTTTATTTATTTTGATTTAGACTCGGGGGAAACCTGGAAGCACCAATGAGACAAAAAATGAGGAAGGAATGTTATCAGAGAAGTATTCAGAGGTATATTTTCTGCAGATCCACTTCATCACAGAACACACACACACACACACACACACACACACACACACACACACACACACACACACACACACACAAGCACCTTTTTGAAGAATTACGAGCATTCCCACAGACAATACAGAACTACTGTATAATACAACCGTTTAGAGCCGTTTATTTATTTAAATAAATAAAAATTATAAATAAATTTTGTTGTTTTATTTGCTAAATGTCTTTCGTTCTTCCTTTTGCAACCAAATTGTCCGGAGATCAGAGGACATCGTTGGAAACGAAGGATGAAGTGCTCATGTCCCAGTATTATGAACACTAAACATAAAGTGATATATTATCACTTTATATAAATAAAGTGATATATAAAGTGAATATTTGCCATTTCTTTGTGCATGCTCGCTATAAATCCAACATGCATAATTTAGAAATACTACGAACGGAATAACATTTCTACTCCACTTGTATACAGCCCCCCCCCCCCTACTCTGCATCAGCGTCAGTAATAGACGGCTTTGTTAATAAACGACCTAGAAAATAAGTAAATAACCTTTCGGTGTTGGCTGTGGTTCATGCACAATTGATGATTTCTGGGCCTCCAGCAGTGACAAGCCAAAGAAGATGCCAACGGTATAGTTGTCTGGCCTGGGATGGGGTGATAGAAGGGGGTGGGGGTGGAAGAGAGACATGAGATTACCAGTTTTGTTTGGGATGAAAGCCAAAGTCTCAGTATTTAGATGAGTATACATTGCACGTAATAAAGAAACCCTGCAGCCACTTTTATTCAAACTGTCTCTCTATTTATAATATACCAAGGGATGCTCATATGTGACTTTTTTTTTTACATTCAAATGTTTTCTCTATCTGTGGAGAGAGTTTAATAGCGTACTATTGTATAACATGTATACTCAGGTAATCCAATCCGGAGCTGTAACCGGATCCGATCCGAATCGTCTCGAGTACGTTTGTGAAACAACAATTAATGAGGTAAACACAGACTTATCAGTAGCAGGACGGGACTCCACCTGTTTACCGCTTCTCAGTTTGAGGTCGTCATGCCGCTGGGATATCGACGGTGACTCCGGTATTAGATTTGGGCTATTTACCGGTGCGGTTTGATTTCGGGGAAGAGCAGCTCACACACTTCTCCGGGGAATTTACGCACAGCGAGAAGACCTGCTACATTGGAGAACACGATATGACCCCCCCCCCCCTCACTCTTATCAGACCCATTTGATAAATACACTCTTACAAAAGCACAGATTTCGGACATTTTATGCAGCAAGTATCCATATTTATATGCGCAATTCTTTTTTCCATTATTGATAGTACGCTGCTGTATTGGTGTCGAACACTGGGTGGCGCCCGCGTTCAAGCCATTTGAGCTCCGTGGCCTTTTTTAAAAGGGGGCGGGGCAAACACACAAATATCGCTCCAAGAACTTTACCTGAAGTTCTGCGAGCTTTATAACCTAGGACGTGAGAATTAAGGGTCAAGTGGGTTAAGTGACGTAAGAGAGGGGGGGTGATTCATTCGGTGAAGTCTCAGCAGGATGGCGAGACAGAAAGAAAGAAAGAAAGAAAGAAAGAAAGAAGGAAAGAAAGAAAGAAAGAAATGGAGCAAGGAAGGTTGACGGATACATCATTATCCGTCACTTTTGCTCATTCACTTCTCATTAAAACCCTTCCATCACTTTTGTTTTCAGGTTTTAATGAGAAGTGAATGAGCAGAAGTGAGTGTATCCGTCAACCTTCCATTCTGTGGTGTGACGTGGGCTTATTTATATCTTTTTTTTATTTATTTAGTCAATAATTTAGTAATCAATCAATCAATTAATTAGTCGTTTAATCAAGCAGACAAACAAGCAAGCCCCACTTGTTTCCTGAGCTGATCCCCCACTCATGTGCTTGGTCCATAATAAGCTCTAAAGAAGTTGGATGAGACTAGAAGTACCCAGAACTACATGTGCAGTATCCCGGGCAGGCGAGGATGAGTCATTCACCGGTTATCAGATCGTGCCCACGCCAACACCCCTCCCCCTCTTTGTAAAAAAAACAAAACAAAAAATAAATAAATAATGACAAAATATAGGTACACACACACACACACACACACACACACACACACACACACACTCTTCTTCCTTACTGTTTTTTTTTAACTACACGTACAGCCCAAGTGAAATTCATGACGAAGCAAAGCGCGTCGGTCCTGGTGGACAGGGGCTGAGTGACGTCGACAGGGAGTGAAATAGGGCTCGGCACGCCACCACTCGGAATAAAACTCGCCCCGGCGCCGTGAGAGTCCCACAGACGATGGCGGCTCGCGCTCTGTCCCTCGTGCAGGGAATCTGAGTCGCGCGTTTCAGAGCTAGATTAGAAGTGGATCGGGATCTAGAGCGCAGTCTTGCTGGTGGGAACGGACAGGGGGACCAGATAGTGAATTTATATATATATATACACATATATAAAGCAGAGACAGATTAAAGACACACACAGAGAGAGAGACAGAGATTTGAATCTCGCAGCCTCGTCGGACTGCATCCCATTGTTTGCACCTGCGCAACTGTAGGTATGGAAAAAAAAGAACTTCCATAGCTCTTGAAAAACACACTTTTATGCATGTTTCACTTCTTCTAAACGCTATAATTGAGATTGGGACTTTAACTGCTTTACCATGGACACCTGCTGCGCTTTTGCAACTTCACCTCGCAACTCTTGAATGTTCTTTAAATATGCGCATTGGACACGTTTGCACAGCGCGTTAGGCAGTGGTCTCGTGTTGTCTGATCTCTTTGTTTTATTTGCTTCTACAGGATGATGATGTCAGGGAGCAAGGGGACTTTAGGCTTCCTCATCTACGCGCTCCTGGTGCAGTGCAGCGCGTCCTCGCCGCTCAGGTAGGGCATCACGCAGGACAGGGAAAGGAGGTGGGATAAATAAAATAAAAAAGTAGATAACAACATGAATGCGTTACCTTGATGAATGATGCACAAATAACAAAAACCAATAAAAATGACGCCTTTTTTTTTATTTACCGGACGCGCATTCGTATTTTTTGTTTCTTTTACGCTTACTGGATGGGAATAGCTCAAGGTTTAATTTCAGTAGTTTCTAATCGAATGATGTATATCGCATTGCTGTGTGGTAAATAGAATGGTAATGGAGCACATTATTTCTTCTAATACCAACTTTAAATATTTTTTTTTATTATATTCCTTATATTCCTTATTATATTCCGAATATTCCTTTATTCTTCGTTGTAAATAAATATATTAGATAGTACTGCAACGAAGATCCTTTCGGCTGAATAATCATTTTCTGTTTATTATAGGTGAAATAAATGAATACCTTTATTTTTTTTTATCGAGCAAGCATTTGTGGCGGCGCAAAAACAAACAAACAAACAAATAAATAAATAAATAAAAAGACTGGGAATCCTCAGCATGTTGTCATGCCCCGATGTGTTTTTGCAGGCTGGAGACTGCGGCGTATGATGAAGATGGCACTTCATTAGCAGATTTGGCCTTTGACTCAGAGCAGATCGCCCTCAGAAGCTCCCCATCAGGGACGGATGAGGTCTACGAGGTGTTTTCTCCGCCAGAAAAACGGTGAGGATGCAAACTTTATTGCACACCACAAGCGTATGTCGGTGCTCATCCGTTTGTATGTGCATGTATGTATCAGCCGTATGTGAATGCTTTGTGTAAAAGGGTTTGTAACGTAGAAGACTATTTATAATTATACACCCCCCCCCCCGACCCCGATAAAAAGATTATAAAAAAAGTCTATCTGGGTTAATGCATCAAATTCTTAGATTAGGGTTGGGTCGTTATGGTACAGCATGTGCACAGTGTGTGACCATGTGTGTGTGTGTGTGTGTGTGTGTGTGTGTGTGTGTGTGTGTGTGTGTGTGTGTAATGTGTGTGTGTGTGTGTATGTGTGTGTGTGTGTGTGTGTGTGTGTGTGTGTTTGGCGTTTTGTCACTTCAGAACGGAAAGGCATGCAGACGGGATGTTCAATAAAGCCTACAGGCAAGCGCTGGGTCAGTTATCAGCCCGGAAATACCTGCACTCTCTGATGGCAAAGCGCGTTGGGTAAGCGCATGTCTCTCTCTCTCTCTCTCTCTCTCTCTCTCTCACACACACACACACCCCAGGTACGATTATTTGTTCTGTTAAAGGCGTCTTTTCTGTTTACGCTCAGTGTATTCACAATAGTATAGACAGAATAGAGAAAAAGAAAGAAAGAAAGAAAAGCATGGACTTAGAATGACTTCATAAAGTGCGCATTGAGCACACAGAGATAGTGAATGCGTGGAGAGTGGGTATTCTAAAAAACAAATACAACTTTTTTTCCCCCACCACCTAATTAAGGGGGGAAAATTGCCTTTTGGGGCTTTAATTGAAAAGATAAGAAAAAAAAAACAAAAACAAATATAGCGGTGTAACTAATAAACAACAATGCATATTGTGTATGCGTATGTGTATAGGCTTTCTGAACATGCGTTGTACCCACTGGCTCTGTGTCCGCCTCCATCTCTCTCTCTCTCTCTCTCTCTCTCTCTCTCTCTCTATTAGAGGAGGCAGCGCTATGGATGAGACAGAAGCCCTGGCTAAGCGCCACTCGGACGGCGTGTTCACTGACAGCTACAGCCGCTACAGGAAGCAAATGGCCGTGCGGAAATATCTGGCCGCGGTCCTCGGCAAAAGGTACAGACAGAGAGTTAGAACCAAAGGACGACGATTCGCCTATTTTTAGTGCTTGAAATGAAAAACAAACAAACAAAAAAACAAAAACAAACAATAAAAAAAATCCCCCAAACCCAACCATAAACCCCCCCCCCAAACACACACCCCACCGTAAACCCCCCCCCGAACCCGCTTAATCAAACCTGTTCTGTTCTGTCCCGGGTCAGTCAAGAGTGTTGAGACGAAGAGTGCAACTGCAAAAAGGAAAAAAATACATATAAATATGTACTTTCTGTATGTTGAAATGAATATTTTGATAATGACACTGTTTTCTTCCTTTCTTTTTTTTGTTTTCATTTTCTTTTCTACCGAAGCACTTGAAAGCGCACAACACTACTTTGAGGACCAATTGTTTAGTCTGACCAAATATATATCCTCTATATTTCCTTATTTATTTTTTAGACATGAACAAAAGTGGATGTGCACTTGGACAGTTTGCTTCCAATATTTTGTCTTTTAAAACAAATAATATATATATAAATATATATATATATATATATATATATATATATATATATATATATATATATATATATATATATATATATATATATATATATATATACTATATATATCTCAATCTACCATTCTGAGTATGAGTAAATAAATTTTTGTCTTAAAGACAATCATTGCACTGAATGTTACCTCTCTTCTTTATTTATTTATTTATTTGCTTGGAACCATTATTTGCTTGCCATTAAGTGTGCAGTCTTTTTTTTTTTTTTACAACAGCCCTGAAGACTTAGATTTGCACCAATTTCTACAAGGCATAGACATTGGGGCGCTCCCGGATGGGGATGAGTTTGAGGCATATATGAGGGACTGGCTGAGGCAGTTCCCTTCCAGTCTCCTGGTGAGTGGCTTTGCTGGGCTCTGGTTTCATACCATTTGCCTTTTACTTTTTTGGGGGGGGGTGGAGGTGCCTCTAGCTCTTCCTTCTTTCTCCCGTGACGTTCTCCTCCTCCTCCTCTGCCATCTAGACCTTAAATTTCATGAGCCGACTCCTTACCTTTCTCACCTGTCCACACTCTATTTTATATGCACGCTCGTTTCCCCCCCCCCACACCGTTCCGTGTTCTCACTTTCCGAAGATGGCTCCGTAAATAGCTCTCGGGTTTCCTTCATGAACGAATTGTGACACACTCTCCAGAACGTCTCCAGATGTAGAATAGTGGCCTTCTCCGATATGCATCTTTCTCTCCGCCGCCGCACCACCTTTCCTCTTTCCGTAAATGCATGTCCGAGCGGCTTATCTACCTTCCAAGCTGTTCTTCCTCTTCTTCTTCACTTCTCTCTCTTGAGAGAAGTCTCTTGTAAATGTGCACACTCGTTTATTGCGAGTGCACACTCCAGCTTTTATGTGTGTGTGTGTGTGTGTGTGTGTGTGTGTGTGTGTGTGTGTGTGTGTGTGTGTGTAAAATATCTGTCACGAATTTTATTGGTAGATCTGGCAACAGTCTTATTCTGTATTCTGATTTTTTATATCCGCTTGTTGAAGGAGCAACACCTTCAGATTTACACATTAAAAGATCTTTTTTTTTTTTGACAAAACTGGCCCTAATAGCTGCTCAGTGTTTATTCCAGGTACTTGTATTCTCCATGATCACCACTTTCTCTGTGTGATTTTTGGAACTCTTTAGGATTTCACACCTATATAAGGCTGTGTTCAGTCTTAAATGCCTGAAAAGGGACATGATTTCCCATATTTCCTCATGTATATGTTTGTGTAGCCCATAACGATGGAGTAAATCTCCGAATTCAGAGGATTTCTGGGATGGGGTGGGATGATGGGGGGAGAGGGGGTAGTTTAAAACACACCTACTCAAAAACTGCAGTGAATGTATGTGTGAAAGTGTAAAAGAGAGGGTGTGAGTGTGAAATCAATGTTTATTTAATTATGCATTCTCCTGCAGGCTTTGTGACGCAGGAGGGCAGATTGCAGCTCGGGTGCCTTTGCTTCGACTTAAAAAATGGCCACCAATCTCAGATGGCACGTTAGTGGCCCTCCAATGCTGCACATCACCTGCTCACACTCTTTCCATTTCACTGGATCACATGACTTTCATTCAGTTTTTTTTGTTTGTTTTTGTTTTTAATTCCCCTTGTTCTTTTGTCTTAGCTTCACCATGCATAGTATGTGATCGATCGCCGCACAGAAATCATAGGACACATCCCGAAAAATGACATCCTGTGTGTGTGTGTGTGTGTGTGTGTGTGTGTTACGTCTGAGAGCCCCTGAAGCCTTACTTTAAATGAATCGTAAATAAGCAGATCTATATCTTGTGTAGATAAATAATAGAGTCTAAAAGAAAATGGGGACCACGAAAGGGATCACCAGTATAAATGTCAAAGAAAGAAAGAAAGAAGAAAAAAAAAAAAGAATAAGGTGTTGTACGAATTTGTATGAATAAATTTTTGTAAACAACAACATTTTTGTCGAATCTTTGAAACTGTACCAGTTGAAATCGTGGACTAACGATCGGGAAAAGTGAGAACAATCACACAATGAATCTAGGGTTGAAAAACAGGCATCACTTGGCATCGGTGGCAATAGAAAGCAACCGTGTCTAGTGCGCTAACTTATGCATGTATCTCATATGGAGAGAATTTCCATGCCTTCTTTTTAGGGAGAAATATCTGACACTTTATAAAACACAGCCAGAAGCAAATGAGTATGGAAAAAATAACCCTCTTCCTGAAGGTACAAAAAAATTATAATGAAGAAATATAATAAAAAAGGTGAATAAAAGTAATTTTGATTAAAAATAAGACTCAATTTTCATAATTATTTTTAATGAAATTTTTTTTTTAAATATATTGTTAAATATAGTGTTAAAATATATCAATAAAAATATAATACAAAAATACACACACACACACACACACACACACACACACACACACACACACACACACACACACATATATATATATATATATATATATATATATATATATATATATATATATATATATTTTTTTTTTTTTTCATCTGCCTTCTAGGAAACCGGAATGACTGAGGAACACAAAACTCTGCACTGTGTCTTCTCTTGTGGTAGTGACAGTCCTCCTAATTAATCCCTGATTAGATGTAGCCGCTGTAAACTGTCTCGACATTTATTGGATTAGAACGGATGAGGAGTGTATTACCAGATTATATATTTATAAGGGGTTAGCAAATTAAGCTTGAATGAAAGCACAAAGCTGAAACCTCCGATACAATTAATATCACACACCCTGGACATTTTTTTTCTACATATCTGTATATCAATCTGTTTTTATTCATTTTGTTTGGAAAACAAATTGTTAGTAAGGGAGGTGGAGAAGGGAGGTGTGATATCCTGCATGTAGAGTTCTTCAGGTGTAAAGACCCTAGGAGTTCAGGAGAACCTTTTAATGTCTGTCAGAGTCGATTAACGTTATTGCCACTCATAACACTGCATCACAGTGGGGAGTGCACAGTGAACTTTACTGACCACACACACACACACACACACACACACACAGAGGAAAGAAAGTATGGATGTAGTTCTTCCCATATTGATATTCTTAGGATATATATATATATATATATATATATATATATATATATATATATATATATATATATATATATATATATATAAATCATGGATTCTACTTTTTTATGAACTGCACAAACTATCAGCCATTACTATTCTTACGGTTATAAGAAGTTTTAACACTGTGGTATTCCTTTCATACTGACACACACCACACACAACAACAACACACACACACATATCCAGAAAAACTCAATCACTCCCCTGTTGCCGGGCAACGGCTCCCAGAAGGGCACTGTGTCTCTGGGTGTGGCATTGATGGACGATGCGCTCATGACCTGATTGGATCGAGCCCTATGAAAATTTTCCCTAAAAACCCCCATACGAGATGAGCATTCGTGTAATACATTTTGTGCTTGTACATGTATAGGCTCTTCCGCCCTGTTCCTTCGGGATTTCCGTTCGACTCAAAGACAAAAAACGAACCAGGCATTTAAACATGTCTGCTTTTGCGTATTTATTTATGTATGACAAACTTAAAATAAAGTGCTGAATGAAACCCTTTTCCGGTGTTTGTATCAGCTACGTGGAAACGACACTGCATATACGAGGAACATTGAGCTGTGCGTAAGTAACGTGCGATTCGAAGTAGCTAAGCTGCAGCAAAACATGTAGCTAGCGACGCTAAAGTGGCTAATAGCTACATTGCAGAAATAAAATGGTAGAAAACCATGATTGTTCCCTCAGAGAGAAGAAATGGCCGTGGATAAATTATCCATGTTTTGACTAAATATGAAGTTCAGCCATTCGTGTCACTACTAACATTATTTATTTCAAATTTTCTTTCAAAAGACTTTTCATGCTAATCTTTTATGCTAACATCACCGCTAGTGAGAATTTCTGAATGAATATGCTACAGTACAAAACATTATACAGAGCTTCGAAGGACTGGTCCTCACCGACCTTAAGGCGTGTCTACCATGCAGTCTGAACCCTGTACTTCACTCCCCTGTACAACCCTTGATGTTGTTTGTTGTTCAGCTCAACCTTTTAACACAGTTAGCCCCTCCATGCTAATCTTAAAAGCTAAAGCAGCTGAGCATCAGCACACATCGTTGGTTATTGGACCCTGGACTTCCACAGTCTTACCTCCTACAGTCTCAACATCAGCACTGGGGTTCCTCAGGGATGTGTTCCGTGCCCTCTCCTATATTCCCTTTCCACCCAGGTAACGATGAGACGCCTTACATCGAGGAGATCCAACACCGAGCTTCACGGTGTGGTTACAATAAACTGAAACTCAATTAAAGTCAAGTTTATTTCTCTAGTGTTTTACACGATTGACTCAAATTGGCTCAAAGCAGCTGTACACAATGTAAAAATGATAGAACAATAAATGTGAATATAGATATGTGTTTATCGTTGAGGAGCGAGCCTGCCCCGATTGTGGCAAGGAAAAAAAAACTCAAAAGGGGGATCCATCCTCATTTAGAATGAATAGAAAAGCCTTTATTTGTCACATATACATTACAGCACAGTGAAATTCCTTCTTCGCGTATCCTCGCGTATCAGTGCACAGGGTCAGTCATGATACAGATGCTCAAGGACCCACCTTAATCCACTAGGAATACCCATCAATGGAATTGCTGTTGGAAGCCACATCTATCAGAATCTACGAGAACAACAGGGGACTTAAAAAGTCCCGTCCATGGTACCGGACCCTGGCGAACGTTTACCACTGTACCACTGAGAAAACCCTCACAAACAATTTTGGTACAGTAGCTACACCATTTTATTCCTTTTTACCTTTATAGGGTGGCGAAAACCGCCCAGCGAATCTTCGGCACTCATCTACCCGGCACTCAGCTATCCGTACGCTTTCTTTATATACTGTATAATACATGCACTCATCTATGTATACACCCATTGTGTCATTCCCTTGCACACTATATCTATATCATCTGTATTATATACGTACATATTACCATATTTTACCTGTACCTTTTGTACATTATTCACTCTCACCTCTGTAAATATGAACCTCATATCCTTATTTATCACACTGCTATTTATTGTAAACAGGCCACTTATGCACTTCCGGACTGTATTTTATTTGTACATGCACATTGCACAATGGCAATAAAGCTGGAACACTGCCACAGGATGTCACAGTACCTGTTATTTAGGTTATTTAGGTTTCTTCCCAGCCCTCTAACAGGGGGAAAGACTGTTATGAAGTGCATGAATAATGTCTGTCCAATGTGTTGCAATGCTTTCATGCCTCCTGACCTTGACCAGGATAAAGCGGTTACTGAAGCTAGGCCGTGTTGGTGGCTTCATAGTTCATAGCTGCCCTGGCGGCGTTACGAACCCTGCAGGTTAATAGTAACGACTGCCTCGCTGTGTGTTCTGCCTCAGACTTGGGCTACCTGTAAGAAAATGGCTTTCGAACACCTTTCAACATCATAGCAACGTCAAGGTAACTGTCATTCTCGGTGACATGCGCCGTTCCTAATTAACCCCGGTTCTTGTAAATCCGAGTCGAATAAAAATAAGGTGTGAATTAACGTCGGAAAAGAGGGAGTAAAAAGAAAAAAAAAAAACCCGGGAGGTGACAGACAGAGCTGCGGGAGCACGTCTCATGCCGCCGAGCGATCAAGAAGAACGTGAGTGGGAATTGTTTAATCTGTCAGTCAGATTTACGCTGAATTTGTTAAGAGGCCTATTACTCATTCGAGGCATAAATCAAATGATGCGATGACATTTTCTGACCGTTTGAATGGTTCATTCAAAAAAAAGAATAACTTACATAAAAATCGGACTAAAAGTAGGCATCAGGGTTTCCCCTGCTTCAGATGATGATGTGTGGTGTTATGTGTGACGGATGTAGGTGGGTGGATATCATTGTCATACGGTATCTATGCCTACAAACAGAGATCTACTTCAGTCCATCCATTCATTCATTTGTCGTCTACCGCTGTATCCTGTATCTTCCCTCGGGTCGTGGAGGAACCTATGCCTATCTTAGGCATCTTCTGGAATCAATTCCATCCGTGTATGGAATACCAACCCATCGCAGGGCACACACACACACACACACATTCACACACTAGGGACAATTTTCCAACCAAGGTGGCAAGTGCATGTTTTTGGGAAGAAACCGGGGAACCCGGAGAAAACCCACTCTGAGGCAGAACTGCATACACACAT
>JACRUU010000017.1:17916689-17946689 GCA_030449085.1 Kryptopterus vitreolus
ATATATATATCATGCACTGGATATCTGAGTCATATTAACTGACTGTATTGCCAAGTCTGTGTATCAGACAGGCTGTGTATGGCAGACAGAGCTGAGAGAAGGTCGCAGGACATGAAAGTATGAACCTACTGTAAACCCCCCGAAAAAAAAGGAAGACAAAGAGCGTTTGTGTAGAGGGGTCTGCTTTATTCTACATGTATCAAAAACACAGATGTGTTTTAGACAAAGAAAGAAGAACGACCGATATTTCAGGTTTTTTTTTCTTTTTTTCGCAAAACAGCAAGTCTTTTTTAGCAGCTGCCACCATCTGGTCTTTTCCATAAATAAATATGGAATCTCAGCGCTTTCATCAGTGCTAGCTACAACTGCCTTGGGTAGTGAAAGTGGATTTTTTTCTCTCTCTCTCTTTTTTTTTTCGATGTGAGAGATGTGATGTGAGTTTTTTTTTCCACCGTCACGTCTAAATTCATGCCACACTTTTGGTGAGGTCACTATTAGTCTGGATAGACAGAACTTAGAAAGTGTTGCAGAGGAAGACAAAGAGGATGGGGGGGAAACAGAAAGGTCAACAGCCAAATTACAAAGAGGCAATATCATTCCTTGTACGGAATATGTGTCAGGAAGGAAGGAAGGAAGGAAGGAAGGTGAAAGACTGGGAGAGTGTGTCTCTGGGTGCCTGAAGAAGGTGTAATGTCACAGTTGTCAGTCCCGTGTTGGACTTTATTTATTTGGTCGCACGGTGCCACATCTGTTATGGTCAGAACAACATACACACAAACACACACACACACACACACACACACACACACACACACACACACACACACACACACCCACAAGCACACAACACATGTTTTTCACCTCACTTCTTTATTTTGTCCTTGGGAACAATTGTCCAGATGGTAGCTGTACCTACTGCTCCCTCATTATATTTACCATTTCTTGTTGTTATGTCATTTTGCTTATTCTTTTATGGGGAAAGTGATTGATTTTAAGCTAAGGAGACACAATAAGAATTGATGATCACGCTTTGGAATATTTAGTGTTGCATAGACACACTGTTCGAGTCAGGTAAATAGACTAAGACGCAATGCAAGAGCTTAAAAGGTGTATGATAACTATAAGGACTATGTTACCCGCGAAGTGAAGGCATCCCGTGACTAGATGGCAGCGTATAATAAATCGGTGTTTAACGAGGGTATTTTCTCCAAGCGGAATGGAAATATTTCTTTCCAGATGTGCAGATGGATGGCACTTCCAAGAAAGATGGGAACACGTTTGTGCTTCAAGGAGAAAAAGCGCTATGTCTTTTGTGTTATGATGTGACGTCGCCAATCAAAGACTATATACTGTATTATAGTTACAACTGGACCTTCTAGGGCTGACCTGGCCAACCTGTGGCTCCCTAGCCTCATGCGGCTCTTTTACTAGTTTCATGCGGCTCTTTAGGAGATTTCACATAACATGCGTCAATGGGAATGGGATGATGTTCATGTGTACCAATGTGCATGATGTGGCTCTTTGCATTAACACAGAAAACTAGTTGGCCACCCCTGTTCTAGGGCAACCATAATGCTTATATGGCCCCCAGGGACAATGAGTTTGACTCCCCCTAAGCTAGAATTATACAATAGACTTCACTTGAATATAAATATTGACTCATCATAAACTATACAGTCAGTAGTTAAAAATTGAACCATAGTCAATTGAGCCTAGCCATACTCAACCTTTTTCCAAACTGTTACTACAACATTGGAGACCCCCCAATAGAGTAGCTTTCAATTTTCCCTTCACTTGATCCAGGAGACTAAAACCAGTTCTAGCCTCACAATGTGCACTACACAAGGGATGAAGTAGGCCTTTATTAATGCCCTTATAGCCGTATGAGAACAAATCTACGCAAGCACATTCCATAATCTAGTGTACCATCTTCCCAGAAGAGTGGAGGTTATCATAGCAGCAAATGAGGAATGAGGGATGTTTGTTCCGATCTTTTTTCTAATATCAGAATTCCTTTATTAAGCATAATAAACCAGATTATGACCTTGCGCTGAGCTCTAATAAAGACACATTGCACGTGCATCCATCTGCCGTCCGCATGTAACCATCGGTAAGTTTTACGACATGCTAAAAGTGTTCATCGACGTACACTGAAGTGGAAAATCAAACATTAACAGGAATGGACACTTGTTCATTAGCCCTGATTGCTCTGGTAACACATCAGATGGCGCAGGTGACGTGCGAGTGTGTGTGTACTGCATAAAAAAACAAACAAAAACAAAACTAATTAATTCCACTCATGCAACCTTAATTAACATTCAATCAATACAGAGAGTTTAGGTTGTAGGTAAACATCCATGTTTTCTGCCCTTTGCCTGGCCAGCCACAAAATGCCATTAACTACACTGAAATAAACAATTTCTTTTTTTTGCTATTTATGTATAGTGAAGCTTTGGAGAACCTACACATGAATGACTTGCTTGCTTCATCACGAGGAACAAAAGTCTTGTGTAATGCATTTCACCTGGTACAGCTACACATCCCATTACGAATGTGGGAAATTTCCCTATAACAATTCTTTCCAATACTGGAGCTGGCCAGTTTTATATAAAACACAACTGTTGACTTCCTTAGCATTATTTAATTATGTCTTCCAAGCATCATTCTTATGCACTTTGTATGTGCAGGGAAGAAAGGAGAAGAAAAACAGTAATGAGGATTGCGGTGGACCAGGCTGTGTCCTCTGGGATGACAGGGTTGTTTCACTGAGTGAGCTTTAATTGCATCGCACGATCCCAAACAGTAAATGATAGCAAACTACCAGGAAACATTGATGGCATTTAAATGGAAAGCAATTAAGTGGGTTATAAGTGTATAACAATACTGATTCTCCATATTCCATGCAAATAACCGTTTCGTAATGATTCATTAATGTTTTTTTTTGTTACTTTGTTTTAAATATTCTATATGGTAAATTTAGGATTCCAACCACTAGTGTATAAGCCAAGGTTTTACTGTGTTTTCCACACATTTTGAATAAACCTGGTTATTATCAGGTGGCAAGGCACCTGTCTGACCTTAGAAGGCTCTGATGCATATCAAGTGATATTACTTTAAACTATTGTTTATACAAATAAACAAGAAGTAACTTAATCAAACATCATCAATTTATTATCTATCTATCTATCTATCTATCTATCTATCTATCTATCTATCTATCGATCCATCGATCTATCTATCTATCTATCTATCTATCTATCTATCTATCTATCTATCTATCTATCTATCTATCCTATCTAACTATCTATATATATATATATATATATATATATATATATATATATATATATATATATATATATAGTTGTGTCTTGGCTATCAATGTTAATCCATTGCTGAAAAAAAAAATTATAATATATATATATATATATATATATATATATATATATATATATATATATATATATATATATATATATATATATATATATATATATATTACAATAGAAAATTACAAGGCTGCAGCCAAATTCTGTGGATAATTAATATTTTAAGCAATAATGGGAAAAGTGAATAAGGGTTCCCTTGTGTTGTAGTGGCTATAGATCCTGTGCTCTCACCGCACTGGTTTGATTCTTTGGAAAGGGACCCGGCCCTCTGAGGGATTGCACAAGCCAGAGCACTTAGCTTCCTGGCCCCAAGCCTGGATGAAACGGGAGGGTTTCATGAGGAAGGACATTGTAAAATAATATCAAACACGTGGATCGATTTTCTGTACTCGAGTAAAGGAAAACACAACAATGGGAAAGGGTTTCACCGTCGGGATCTTTGCTTTCAATATGTATCGCTTTCGTTCTCTACCTCGCTGTCTTTCTTTCTTTCTTTTCTTTTTTGGAGAGAAGTGTATATAATTAGAACATCTGTTACAGTTAGAGTATTAGAAACATGAAAGGTTTATGGCACACTTTAAAACGTGCGATTAATGCGCGATTAATCACGATTAACTCGTGGCTAATCGTGCGATTAGTTGCGCTGAAATATTTCAAATTCAGATCAAATTTTATTCGTCACACACACATACGTGCAAAGTACGACATGCAGGGAAATGCATGTAAACATAATGGGGGAAAAAAACGAAAATAGTACAGACATAAAAGAAAATGAAAGCAAAATAGAATAGAATAAAAATAAAAAAAGAAATAAAATACAAATAGAAGTAATAATAAGAAGATATCTTTATAAAGTGTGAGTCTCTAGTGTCCTTTTGTGCAATGAGTTAGTTAGAACAGTGATTAGGGGGATGTGTCGTTAAGGATGCCCTTGGAGTCACATTGGAACGACAACATTGTGTATATAATAAACGAATCAATTGATTGGATGATTCGTTTGTTAATTGATTCATTCATTCAACTTATTAGGGAAAAAACATTAATAGCACTGTATTGTACTTTCCCTGATACTTCCTCTCTCTCTCTCTCTCTCTCTCTCTCTCTCTCTTGCTTTAATTTTCTTCTCCCACCACCCACTTGCCATCTCTCTCTCTCTCCTTCTCTGTCCCTATTTCTCTCCCACGCAATTTCTCCACCCCCAGTGTGGTTCTTCCTCTCTTCTCACACCACTTCTGAAAGGACTGCGTGGCTAAAAATTCATCATTTGACTCGATCATTTATTCATATAAATCTCCATTAGTATTTGATCATATTGAACTCGTTTGAGTTTTCATTTATCGGATTCGTCGAGTCAATAAGTCACGCTTCGGTATATCTGTTAGGCCATAAAACGTAGGAATTCTTAGTATATATATATATATATATATATATATATATATATATTTGTTTAACTTTTTTATTTGTTCCGTTATGGTTAAATATCCGTCTCTTATCAGGCGTTTGCCGATCACAACAAAGAGAAGGCAAAGAAATGAACCCTCCCCACACTGACACGCACTGACACTACTACAGAGGTGGGATTCACCATGTAGCAAGAAGTCAACAGATGGCAGTGACACCGTTGCCTAGCAACCACTCATCAAACTCTCCTCACGCCGTTGTGTAAAAGTCTTCGCGTCCGCTCGGAATTGGCATTAATCGACTATTAAAACTCGAAGGCTCGCAAACATTTATACGGAATTGCGAGGCGTTATGAAAGGATACAGGGAAAAGGAAGGGGGGGAGGGAAAGAAAAAATAGTGATTGAAAGTAAGGAGGCCTGGAAGTGACAAACAGGAGCGAGCCACAGGAAGTCCCAGTGGTAGGAGGAACAGAGTTAATTAACACTCTAAATATAGACAGAAGTATACTGTATGTGTCTATGGATGTGTGTGTGTGTGTGTGTGTGTGTATACTTTAGAAGGGATTTATATAGTTTTTCTTAACATAGTACATTTATTGATAAATTGTGTTGTGGATTTAACATAAAACAAATATGTTTGTGTGTGTGTGTGTGTGTGTGTGTGTCTGAATGAATGAGAGTTCGTGTGATCAAATGAGTCAGAGATGTCCCAGTCCCCCCTGGCAGGTTGCTACTGTGTGTGTATGTGTGTGTTTGTGTGTGTGTGTGTGTGTGTGTGAGAGAGAGAGAGAGAGAGAGAGAGAGATAGTATGACCCATCCAATATAACAGCAGATCTAAGTAGATAAATTAAGAAAAGAAAAAAAAAACATGCTTAAACGAGACCGGTATTGAGCGTAACACAGTGTCCTGTGTTATTTGCAAATTGATAGGATTTGTTTAGACGTTTGTAAACACACTTCCCTGGACGTTTGGGACTTTGGGGATCAGTTTCATCCAATCGTCACAATGAAGTCTAAAGTGGTTTTACACATGAACCGACTCGGCAGTTTGTTTTTACGGCTATTGGGTCCCATTTCCAGAAGTGCTACATCTTTATTTGAACCGGCATAAAACATTCACATTTATATTTACAGTATTTATCAGACGGCCTTATCCAGGGCGACGTAAAAGTAGTGCTTTAGGTCTCCATCTAAGGATACATTTGTTCAGGTAGGGTTGATACAAACTTAAGTACACAATAAGCATAGACAAAGTTGAGTTTATTGATTTGTATTATTTTTATGGATTCGTGGACAGTGAGAGGAAAAAAGGGTTAGGATAGGTGTTGTTGGAAGAGGTATGTCTTCAATCCACGTTTGAAGGTGGACGGTGTCTCTGTTGTTCGGACATTCAGGGGAAGTTCAAATGTATATAATGCTTCATAACGCCATGTACTAGAGGCACGGTGGCTTAGTGGTTAGCACGTTTGCCTCACACCTCCAGGATCCGGGTTCGATTCAAGTCTCGGACATGTGTGTGTGGAGTTTGCACACGTTCTCCCCGTGCCTCAGGGGTTTTTTCTCCGGGTTCTCCGGTTTCCTCCCGGTCCAAAAACATGCATGGTAGGTTGATTGGCACCTTGGAAAATTGTCCCTAGTGTATGAATGTGTGTGAATGTGTGTGTGTGTGTGTGTGTGTCCTGTGATGGGTTGGCATTCCATCCAGGGTGTATCCTGCCTTAATGCCCATAGACGCCTGAGATAGGCACAGACTCCCTGTGACCCGAGGGACGATCGGATATAGCAGTAGAAGATGAATGAATGAATGAACACCATGTAATAACTCATTGGTTGATCTTTGTGAAATAAGGAGGAATGAATAAGCAGTTTTTGTACGCAACACTTTCCTATCAAATTCCTATTAATTACTAACATCTCATTCATATTATAATATTTTTTTTTTGCGTTTATTTTTAGGAGCTCACGGTGTTAGCGATGCATTAATTGCATACGTCGTAAGCGTATTCACCGGACCAAATGCTAGTCACCTATAAGTAACGACTGTCCAACTTAAAACACAATCCTACTACTGTATATCATATACCATATAGTCATTTTTTTTTTTACATTTATTTATCTCTATACTTTATACTTTATTTTATTTCATTCATTGTTTTTCATTTTCATTCTCTTTATTTACTTTTATCCCTACACGTCAGACAGAGAACATGCATGTGACAAACAAAATGTAAATTTTGTTGTTAATAATATCGCAATTTTGCGAATAGATATGAACTTATAAGTGGAACGTAAATAGTCAAAATAGCACCGCTTTACCGTGATACTGTCAACACAGAGGGTTAAGGGTCTTGCTCAAGGACCCAAGGGGTGGCAGCTTGGCCATACCGGGGCTCGAACCCGGATCTTCCGATTATACAGTAGAGTATGGTATTTGGAAAGGGAAAAAACAGAGCAACAGCGACTTTGGGATGCGAATACAAACCTGCTATTTAATGCGAACTTCTCAGCTCAGGCTGTGTATTTATGCACAAAAACAAACGACAACAACAAAAAAAAACTAAGCATACTTTGAACAGTCCCTTCCTTTCAGGTTACACACTTTCCTCCTCTTCTCATTTGGTTTCCTCAAAACCCTCTTGTCCACATCCAGCTGTCATTTTTCATTTCGTTCCTCATTAACATTCCCCCCTTTTTTTCACCCAGTGACTATCTTTTTAGTCTCTCTACTCTCCTTTTATCTCTCCTCAACCCTCCCTCCTGTTCGTCAAGCTTACAAATTCTAAAACAACAGACAAGTTCACAGCAAGTGACCACACTGCAGGCTGAAAAAGGAAAAAAAAAACCACGATGCTTAAATAAAAATAACCTAGCTTTGAATTTAATTAAAGGTACACAAACCACTGTCATTTTCAGTATGCTACCCCCCCCCTTTAGGCAAAGGTGTATTTCAAGACACAAGAATCTGAGACAGCAAAAAAAAAAAAAAAAAAAAAGAAGAAACCTGTCAGACATGTGGAGGTTGCACAGATCACACAACTTCCTGTGAGTCACTGAATATGTCTGGATGAATAGCCTTGTCGAGAATGGAAATATATATATATATATATATATATATATATATATATATATATATATATATATATATACGTAAATAGAGCTAATGCAATTGCATAATGACACAGCATCATAGGCGCATCATTAAAGTACTGATTTTTATTGTCATTTTTTACACCAGTGACTCGTCTTACAGTTTGTGACGTGACTGTGACAACGTGTATTGAACGAATAAAGTTTAATTGTTTAATCGCCTGTTTACACCTGTTTGCTCCAAGGTGACCCGTACAAGCGCGTTCACTCGCAGCCCGTTAACATCAAGCGGAAGATTAACAGCTATTCATCCGTGCTCTAAATAAAAAATGATGTTTTTTGTGGGGTTTTTTATTTGTTTTTTTTTTTGATGCAGTTGTACCAGGGTAGCGCCGGGCTACTGATCGGAAGGTCGTTGGTTCGAACCCCGGTATGGCTGAAGCTGCCTCTCTTGCGTCCATTGAGCAAGACCCTTAACCCTCTGTTCTCCAGAGGGCCCCGTATCATGGCTGACCCTGCACACTGACCCCAGGAGACAAAGCAAGCTGGGATATGTGAAGATATGTCACAAATAAAGCCAATTCGTTATGAAAACACTGACTCCTGTTACTTATTGATAAATCAAAAAACATTATAAAATCATTAAAAAAAAATTTTCAAAATAATTCAAAATTATACCATTCGAAGTTAATAAGAAAACTTTTTTCCAAAAAACATACAGCCAAAGTCTCTGCTACCCATCATTTGGCATCTTGGTATAAATTATATGGATAATATCCCACTTGGATTTTCACTGTGTTAAAGTGTTACTGACGTCAACGTTCAGGATATTTGGCCGGCACAAGTCGGGGGGGGGGGGGGGGGGGGTGTGGTGGGTTGGTAGAGGGGGGGAGGGGTAGGGGGGGCAGAGGTGTTCATGTGAATTTTCCTTACCTGATTGATTTTTCCCATTCCTTTTCCGAATTGATCTCCGGAATGCAACGAAAGGCTCCATAGAGATACAAAACGCAACACCCATACATACAGTGATGGAGATCGAGAGAGAGAGAGAGAGAGAGAGAGAGAGAGAGAGAGAGAGAGAGAGAGAGAGAGAAATATACAGTATATTCCCATATTGGTTGATATCTGTCTGAGTGTATCAGTTAAATGTCCTGAGGTTCTTTGTGGGTGACATTCACCACTTTGCCATTTAAATCTCACAAAGAAATAGGAATTCATAATTCTGTGAGTGTGTGTACAAATGGGAGGTCGGAGCTCAGTGGTTAACGTGTTGGCCTCTGCACCGGACGATCACAGGTTCAAATCCCACCAAGTTGCTACTAGTGGGCCCTTGAGCAAGTGCCTTAACCCCTCAGTTGCTCAGTTGTAAGTCGCTCTGGATAAATGGCGTGAATGTTTTCCTTTGTCTATGTGTACAAATGAATGTGTATGTGTATGTGTTATTTCTCCTCGAATAGAATAGTCTTTATTTGTCACATATACATTACAGCACAGCGAGAAGTCTTTCTTCTCATATCAAAAAACTGAGAAAAACCCCCCGAAACACGGGGAGAACATGCAAAACTCCAATCGAATTCCCACCGTACAGCGCCGCCTGGAGCACAGGGTGTTAAGGGTCTTGCTCAAGGACACAAGTGTGGCAGCTTGGCGATACCGGGCTCGAACCCCCGACCTTCTAGTCAGCAGCCCACTGACTTAATGGCTGAGCTATAAAATTTTTCTCTGTATTAAAATGTCTGGGCCATGCCGATACAAAAAAATACATATAGTGTCAATGTCTAAGTCCTGTAATGACTGTGTCTGTTTTCATTCATTCATCTTTACCGCTTTATCCGAATTCTTTCTCGGGGAGCCTCAGGGGTCTTTGGCATCAATGCAGGACATACCCTATATGGAATGCCAGGGCGCACACACTCTCACGCTCACTAGGGACAAGGTGCCAATCAACTTACCGTGTATGATTTTGGAAGGGGCGGGAGGACGGGACATGGGGAGAACCTCCACACACACATGGAGGAGGAAGGAATCGAACCCCCAACCCTGGGAGTGTGAGGCAAACGTGCTAACCTCTAATCCGTCAGAACCCCAGACCCCCCATCCCCACACACACATACACACACACCCCAGTTCTATTTTCATAGGATTATTTATTAATTTCCTCCCAAGTTAATATATCATGGTGGGTGATTATTAGCTAAAAGAGTTCCGGATGCTTAGCTTCTTACAATTTCCATGGATAAGGAGCTACTTTCTGTACTATCAAATGCAAGTCCGACTCATTATATACTTACGTGCTAATGAAAGAACAAAATGACGGAAATGGGATTTTATTATTGTACTGTAGAGAGAGCCGTGAGGATCTCGGGTGACCATTTATTCTTTTTTTATCCTTTGATCGGGTCTGACAGCTATACTTTTGCAAACAAATGAGCAGGATTTATTGCTCTTTATAGCACCTTTTCCTCAGATAGACCGCAGTGTGTGCTTGTTTGTGTATCTCGGGCCAAACCTGCCTTATATTAAAGCGCTATGAGGATTACTATCTAGTAATAATGTCGCATAGCACATCAAACAGGTTTACAACGGTGACAGGTGCATCCGTTATATCCGTGTGTGTGTGTGTGTGTGTGTGTGTGTGTGTGTGTGTAAAGCCCAATTAAATTAATATGGAAGATTCTTTAAGTTTAATTTACAAACACGACTCAGTGTACTCGGATTTTCTCCTACAGAACGCCGTGTTTGCATATTAATAAACACTTTATTGCTTTTGCGCCTGGCACCAGGAGACACGTGTGCACACGAGTGAGTTACACTGATTGTAATTTTCAGAAAGTAAATGCAATATCCTGCCTGTGTTAAAGTCATATTTTAATGAGTGTTCGGAAAACGTCGATAAGCACGCACCTTCCAGGAATCTAATCAAAAGGGTAAATCTTTAGGTAATTTAGAGGATACATTGCTTGCGAATAAACAACATTGATGTGCAACTCGAGCAAACACCTTGTCGGTGTATATTTAACACACGATTTGAACCAAATTAGTACTTTAAGTAAGAGGCTGCTCTGTTTAATCTTTGTTTTGTTTTTTTACCCTTTTAAAACACTATTCAGTGCATCCAAAATGCTTTAGGGAATTCTTAAATATTATTACATTTTTTTTTTAAAGGCTATCTGTAGTCGGTTCGTAGTTACAGTTTGTACAGGTTGGTTTGAAATTTGATTTTCGCTGTAAATATCAACAATGCAATATTTACGAGTCTAGAAACACATAGGGGGCACGGTGGTTAGCACGTTCGCCTCACACAAATCCAGGATCCGGGTTTCGATTCCCGTCTCGGTCTCCATGTGTGTGTGGAGTTTGCATGTTCTCCCCGTGCCTCAGGAGGTTTTCCTCCGGGTTCTCCGGTTTCCTACCGGTCCCAAAACGTGCACGGTAGGTTGATTGGCACCTTGGAAAATTGTCCCCAGTGTGTGATTGTGTGTGTGTGTGTGTGTGTGTGTGTGTGTGTGTGTGTGTGTGTGTGTGTGTGTGTGTGTGTGTGTGTGTGTGTGTGTGTGTGTGTGTCCTGCGATGGGTTGGCATTCCATCCAGGGTGTATCCTGCCTTAATGCCCATAGACGCCTGAGATAGACACAGACTCCCCGTGACCAGAGAGAAACTCGGATATAGCGGTAGAAGATAAAAAGGTGATTCAGTTGGTTATAGTGTAAATCAATCGCTTCAAAAAATTCAACTCGGCAAACAAATCTTTAATAGTTGCACACTGGCTCTTATAATAATTCACAAATTAAAGACAAACGTATAAAAACAAAAGTCATTCTTAAATGTATGACATCTGAATTCGATTGATAATGTCGAAATAAAAATCCGATACACTATATTCAATCATTCATTTCTATGATTTATTGGAATTCTTATGTCTGAAAAATATCCTTTCCAAGGTTTTTTTTATTAAAAACAGGAAAAAAAAAGAAAAAAAAAAGAAAAGAAAAGTCAGCCCTTGACTGATGACATCATGCGACACATTTCAGGTATGAGTGGCATTTATGAGTCAGTCCTGAAGGGCATGAAACGCATGCTGGCGCCCTCTGTCTCCTGTTACTTTTCCCATAATAACATTATGTCTGTACAGTCTAGCCCGGTGGAGAATTGATATTGGATTACCTAAAGCACAACAGGGTGATTAATCATCGTAAACTAGATGCTTTCAAGAAATACCTGAAAACAGGAGAAAATGTGTGTTTGTGTGTGTGTGTGTGTGTGTGTGTGTGTGGCTGCTCACATGCAAAGTTATTCTTTATTTTATACACCATAGACACTATATGAAATGATATGTTTTAATACAGATTACCTCCTGGTCAGGACACCGGGGAGTACGTGGGATATTTTCTGCAGCAAGTGAACATTTTAGTCCTCAAAATTGATGTGTTAGAAGGAGGAAAAAGTGTCAGGAGATTTACAAGGGCCAGATTGTGATGGCTAGATGCCTGGGTCAGAGCATCTCCTAAACTGCAGGCCTTGTCGGTTGTTCCCGTACTGCAGTATTCATCAGGTAGTCCAAGGAGCAGCGAACCGGGGACAGGGTTCATCGATGCTTATGGGACGGAGAGCTGCCCCGTGTGGTCCGATTCAACGCACGAGCAACTCAAATTGCTGGCAAAGTTAATGGTGTTAATGCTCGACAGGACAGGAAAAGGGATAAGCGATATCAATGCAGTTTTTATGCACCCAAACCAAACTGGTAACAGTTACTGGTACACTATAATTTATCTAATAGTTTATTGTATTTTCCGTTTGAAGAATTTAACGTAGGGCTGTCCATCAATTTCAATATTTAATCGCGATTAATCGGACGTTTGTCATGTTAGTTTGTGATTAATCGGACGTTTTCAGTGTACTGTAGATTTTCATATTTCTACGGTCACAGATGTTATAATTATATATACATTTCTCTTTAATAAATGTATATGTATGTTTATCTTTAATAAATAAATGATACTTATCTTTAATAAAATTATTGATTATTTAATATTTATTTTATATTAAATTATTTTTTTGAAATATTCTTATGGGGCACGGTGGGTTAGTGGTTAGCACGTTCGCCTCACACCGCCAGGGTCCGGGTTCGATTCCCGTCTCGGCCATGTGTGTGTGGAGTTTGCATGTTCTCCCCGTGCCTCAGAGGGTTTTTCTCCGGGTTCTCCGGGTTTCCTCCCCCGGTCCAAAAACATGCATGATAGGTTGATTGGCACCGTTGGAAAATTGTCCCTAGTGTATGAATGTGTGTGTGAATGTGAGTGTGTGTGTGTGTCTTGTGATGGGTTGGCATTCCATCCAGGGTGTATCCTGACTTAATGCCCACAGACACCTGAGATAGGCACAGACTCCCTGTGACCAGAGGGAAGATCGGATAAAGCGGTAGAAGATGAATGAATGAATGAATGAAATATTCTTATAATATATTATATATTATATTATATTATAAAATATAATATATTCTTATTAATTCATCCATTTCTTATTCATTTCTTTTTTAGTGGTTGTTTTAATTGTAAAATATGGGACGTGGCTCCTTTAAGAATTCTGTTCCGGTTGCTTTTCCATATAAACTGTTTTTTTGTTTTCTCTTTCAGAATATAGCATACCAGTAGAATTCAATGTAGCAGGCGTGCCTTCTTTTTTTTTTTTTTTAGATAAGAGAAAATAATTGACAAGCTTGTTTACTAAATAACAGATTCCCAGGTAAGACAAATTTGCTATTTAGTAATAACAGACGTGTTATTTCGTTTTTAATTTCTGCGAAGTTGATTTCTATGAAGTGGTTAATGTGGGCATATAGGATTGCATTATTGGATTTCTAGAAGCATTCCTTTAAAAAGATCGAATAATATGTAGTCATTTTGTCAACAAATCTGTAATAATAGATATTTATTTTAAGGTGCCCCCCCCCCTTGTGTGTATATATACATACATACATGCATACATACATACATACATATATATAATGAGCAGATTAAAATGATCAGAGAAATACAAAAATATGCATAAAAAGTCAGTGTAAAAATTGTGTATGGAATTATTCCTCTATTAAATAGTTTTTGGCAAGTATTTACAGATTTTGCCAATGTTTTTTTTGCTACAGTTAATGCAGTCTGCATGTGTTTCGTGGATATGGAGAAATCCTGATCATGTGGCTCTGTATTTGGGGAGGGGAGGGAGGGTGGTGGGGGGGCGCTACAGGACTATGGGGTATCTAGGTCAATATTTTGTGCAATCTGTTCTTTGTAGGAGCGCAGCAAGAGTTCTGTCTGCAGTCTCGCCATCAAGTCATAAGTGATTAAAACGAGGGTCGGAGTCAGTCAAGGATGTGTCTTCACTCCATGGTTGTGGTTTTCATGTACAGCACAGGAAGAAATCAGGAGCGCTCCCCAGTATACGTCAGTGGTGGCATCTCTACTGCATGGAGATGGAGACTTTTAACGTGCATCCAATGGGGAGGGACCTTGTGCGTAGTAGACTGAAGTAAGCTGGAATCTGATTCCGAATGGAGGACTGAGAGAAAAAAACGAGCCAAAGAATAAGATCACAAGTACGGCCGCTGAAAAGAAACATTTCCCCCAAAAGTCATGCTTTACCCTCTATGACGATGATGAGGAGGCGCTACTGTCATTTCTTCACTGTTGTCACATGACACTGGAAATTCCAACACATTATAACAGAATAACAGAATATACATTACAGCACAGAGAAATTCCTTCTTCGCAGGGTCGGCCATGATACGGCGCCCCCTGGAGCACAGAGGGTTAAAGGGCCTTGCTCAAGGACCCAAGGGCGGCAGGTTGGCAATACCGGTGCTCGAACCCCCGATCTTCCGATCTCAGTAAGGCAAGGAGAGGCAATTTTATTTATATAGCACATTTCATACACACTGGTAATTCAAATTGCTTTACATAAAAGGAAATAAAATATTGGTTTAATAATTACCAAAAAAAAAAGTAATAATCAACATTTAAAATGAACAATTCAAAAAAATCTATTTGAAATGAATAAAAGCAGGAATGAAAATGATGATAAACAAAATAATCGGTTCAGCGCTCATTCGGTAAATGCATAATAGAACAGATGAGTTTTTTTAGTCTGGGTTTAAATGTGGATAATGTTTTAGCATCTGATCTCTTCTGGAAGCTGACAAGCCAGCGCATTAGACTACAGTGTTACACCCTCCTACCCCAAACACTACTGCTCAAAAGTTCAGGATCACTTTCTTTTTGCTCTGAATAGAAAATATAGCAAAAGAACAGGACGTGCTGACATTGTCGGAGTCAGAATGAATGACTTTCATGGAAATAATGAATGTTTTCTTCAAACTTTGCCTTGTCGATTAACGAGCTTCGAGCTTTTGAGCGGTAGTGTGTGTCTCTGTGATCGCCAATCATCAATGGTTAAGAAAATTACACACTGCGATCACGGTGGCAAAACAAGACGCTTTTCCGAAAATGTGTCTGTCACCTGATTACTGGAATTACACACTCATAATATAAGGAATATAAGGTATATAAACTCATAATTCATAATTGCAAAGCATTTAACTCTGTCATTCATGTTCCATGCATGTAGACTTCACATTTATATCGCTATATTGTTTCCGCCTGTTCGTCGTTTCCGATGTTGCGGATTGATTGTTTTATATCATAAAGCTGTCTTCCTCGGCACTTGCATCCTTATCTGGCATCCTGACAGCTGCCAAGATACAGGGAACAATAAAAAGGAGCTGCAGGAATAGGCTGGCAAAGTGCTGCCTATTCCCTGCATGTGGCATCACTCTCTTGGATTCTTCACAATAGGCTATGGGGTCGGGTGACCAGACCCAAGGAACTTATCTTTCCAGAAAAAAATGTAAATAATAAAATAAGTGAGACTAAATTACTTTAAAGCATGTGGCAAAATATGTTACGGTCTGGAAATGAGATCGAAACCTCTGGTCTTTGGAACATAGATGAAGTAAAGGGTAAAGTTTTACAGTACAAATACAATACAATATGATACAAGTGCATATATATATGTGTGCCGTGTGTGTGTGGAGTTTGCATGTTCTCCCCGTGCCTCAGGGGGTTTTTTCTCCAGGTTCTCCGGTTTCCCCCCGGTCCACAAAAACATGCACGTAGGTTGATTGGCACCTTGGATAAATTGTCCCCTAGTGTATGAATGTGTGTGTGAATATAAGAGTGTGTGTGTTTGCCCTGTGATGAGTTGGCATTCCACCCAGGGTGTATCCTGCCTTAATGCCCATAGATGCCTGAGATAGGCTCCCCGTGACCCGAGGGAAGATCGGATATAGTGGTAGAAGATGAATGAATGAATATATATGTATATATAAGAGACACATTAGGGTGCAAATATATATATATCTATATATATATATATATATATATATATATATATATATATATATATATATATATATATATTTGCACCCTAAGACACCCAAATAAGCATTTTCTACATTAAGACATGTTTATATGCTGTATTTCTGCACATAAATGCATTGTACATGGGCTTATGGGCATATTCAAATGTTGTATTTTGAAGCATAACAAAATCACCGCAATGCTCAAGTAGGTTTTTCTACATTCAAACTAGTTTCCAGTTATAATCAGAAAATGCATAACAACGACACGTGTATCGTAGATGCAAGTAGGCGTCCATATGTTGTGTTTTAAGTAGAGGCTATCTTTAGGTATAATGCAGTGTAAAATAGACGCAAAAGAAGGAAAAAAAAAAGAAATTTGCAAAAACAATTTGAAGAGAATTTGAACCTGTCTCAGACAAATATAGAAATGAAAATGAGTAAAGAGTGACCTTTGCTAGTGCTGGACGCGAGTCAAGACAAGGGATGAGAATGAATTTGAATATGTTGAATAAATTCAAAGCATCATGGATACGGGGTTAGATTCAGCATGGACGGGGTCCTTCGGGGAGCCTTTTATAAAGGAATTTTTTGTTGTGTTCTATTGTACAAATATTAGCGAATTCAGCCCTGCTGACCTTGAAAGACAGAGCGAAAAGAGAAAAGAAAGAATGAAGGATATCGACAGAGTAATAAACTGTTCCCATGGCAACTGCTCGACCCCCACAGCAAGGTGTAAGATCTAGCTGATTTCTTTCTTTTTTTTTCAGTTACCCGCAAACATTTTAAAAAGTAAGTAATAAAAGCAGTTGCACTAATTTGGTGTAATCCCAGCAGTAAAACAAGCATTGAAATGTGACCCATTGGGAACAAATATCCTATAGTTTAAAAAGTGACATAGTCCGGGTTCGATTCCCGTCTCGGCCATGTGTGTGTGGAGTTTGCATGTTCTCCCCGTGCCTCAGGGGGTTTTTCTCCGGGTTCTCCGGTTTCCTCCACGGTCTAAAAACATGCACGGTAGGTTGATTGGCACCTTGGAAAATTGTCCCTAGTGTGTGAATGTGTGTGTGTGTGTGTGTGTGTGTGTGTGCAGTGCGATGGGTTGGAATTCCATCCAGGGTGTATCCTGCCTTAATGCCCATATACTTCTGAGATAGGTTCAGACTCCCCATGACCCGAGGGAAAATCGGATAAAGCAGTAGAAGATTAATGAATGAATATATTTCAGTACATTTATGGAGTTTGGCAGACGCCCTTATCCAGAGCGACTTACAACTGAGCTTTAAGGGTTAAGTGCCTTATTCAAGGGCCCACTAGTGGCAACGTGGTGGTGGGATTTGAACCTGGGATCTTCTAGTTCAAGGGCCAATGCCTATACTTAACCACTAAGCTACCACCTCACCTTTACACTCACTTTCCCACGATGATTAAGTATTTTTGGGGGAATATGAATTAATATTAATATAACAAAAAATATTCTGCCATTTTATTCAATGAGGGAGGGGAGTGTAGCTCAGTGATTTAAAGCACTGGCCTATAGATCAGAAGGTTCGAACCCCGGTATCGCTAAGCTGCTTCCATTGGGTCCTTGAGCAATACAGTCCTTGAGTGCCATAACATGGCTGATCCTCCGCTCTGACCTCCGCTTCCAAACAAGCCGGGGATATGTGAAGAAAAGAATTTCCCACAGGGGTCAACAAAGTATGCAAAATGTTTACAAAATAATTAAAGAAATAAAGAAAATAATAAACAGACTTTGTTTATTGTCTTATTAAATGTCTTTCATACGTCTCTACAAGAAGACTCGATAAGACAATTTGTCCCATTCTTCAGGATCCACTGCGTTTCACCGATTTTCTCTGCAGATGTTTAACGGGGTTCAATCTGGCCTCAACGACATTTCGTGACTTTCCCCCGAGCTTGGATTCATTGTCCTGTCGTGACCCCAATCTGAGTGTGCGCTCTGGAGGAGGTAATATTCAGGAATATATCTATATTCGGCTGCATTCATCCGTCCCTCAATAGATTACAAGTCACCTTGTGTGTGCTGCCTGTCAAGCCGATCGCATAGCATAGTGATGCCACCGCCAGGCTTCACCATAGGGATGGAATCAGCCAGGAAATGCGCAGTGCATGTTTTTGACAAACGTAATGCTCATTGTTCCGACCAAAGAGCCATATTACAACTCCTTTTTGACTGTTGAACTATTTCTTACTTCTTTGACCACGGCACTCGTTTCCCAGATTCCCAATTTGGATGGACAGCCAACTCTAGTAAGCTAAGATTTTGATCATAACAGCTCGTTCATTTCATGATTCTAACAATGCAGTGTAAATAGTGTTCTGTGGACCTTTACAGATCCTAGTGTGCCACCTTGACACATACATATGATATTTAAACCAAGCATACAGTACTTTGACCGAATTTTCTGAAGAACAGATCATCTTAAATCAAGACATAATCTTAGGAAATAAACATTCAAAGAAATAAACAGCGTGTTATATCATTATGAGCAATGCAGTGTCGATGAATAAGAAAATAATAATATCCATTCCAAATAGAAAACACCCGACAATAAGTAATGTTTATATATATACGGTCTGACACTTGTGTATATTCACATCTTTCCTTGTATTGTTATTTATTTAAATATTTTACTTGTATTCACTATTAGTGGTTTCATTTGAAAAAAAAACACACACAAGTTAAATTAATAAGTACAGTTAAATAAATGTATAATGATAATTAGATTTTTTTTTAAAGTGTCATCACTGGAGATTTACAACCTTTTTCTGAAAAAGAATGCTGAATGAGACATAAGAGGGAAAAGAGAGAGAGAGCGAGAGAGAGAGAGAGAGAGAGAGAGAGAGAGAGAGAGAGAGAGAGAGAGAGGGGGACAGGACCTCATTACAAGACAGAAAATGGATACTCCATTGAAAATACTTATTACCCCTAAGGAACCTTATATTCATGCTTGCTACATGTCATAGCAAGCATGTGGTCTAATATTGTGTGTGTGTGTGTGTGTGCGCATGTGTGTGTGTGTGAGGGAGAGAGAGAGAGTGAGAGATAGAAATGAATATCTTTCCAAGTTTATGTATTAGGTTGGAATGACATCAGCATTCACATCACATTTTCCACTCTTTTGCTCTGTAATATATATATATATAAGTACACATTGCAATCTGCAAGCTTATACCAAAACATCCATACATTTGTTTATTGTTTGTAGTAGTGCATGCTCGGCTAGTATTACCTACCTATTTTGTTTACAGTACATTTTATGTCATACCAATACTTTTAAACGTTTGCATTCTGATGGTCATGTTGTCAACGGCTGGCTGCTGTGCTCGAATGACTACAGGGAGTGTGTGTGTGTGTGTGTGTGTGTGTGTCTCATGACCACAGCGAGACGGAGGATGGCTTTTTGTTTATAATACAGTCAGATTGAAACCAAAGGTAATCCACAAAACAACAGGAAACAGGAACTGGGCCGACCTGAAAAACTAGGGAACAGGCTTGCAACCAGTAATGCTAGTGGGGTAGGAACTAGGAGTCAGGAAAACGAGGAATACTCGGAACGCTAGGAGAACACATGTAATAATATGTTTGCACTGAATCCTGTACAATGTATGTCACACTTCATCCAGCTCGAACCAGATTTGTTTGCTTGTGTACGCTTTATTGATAAAACGGGTTATACTGGGCTTTATAGCGCATCAAGAAATTAGTTATTTCTGGTTCCATTGGTATAACTCGGGTATTTTCCAATCGTTTACATTTACATTTACAGCATTTGGCAGACGCCCTTATCCAGAGCGACTTACAACTGAGCAATTGAGGGTTAAGGGCCTTGCTCAAGGGCCCACCAGTGGCAGCTTGGTGGTGGTGGGGTTTGAACCCGTGATCCAACACCTTAACCACCTCCCAGTGGTAGCCCAATCAACTTCAATAGGCAGAATGAAAAGAAAAAAGATGCTGAGGAAACGACTGTGTTATGTTATTTCATAATTATACCCATAAACATAGTCACATTTTAAATGATGCAAGGTGAATTTTGCATTCAAACCATAGCTTTCATCTCTATTCTATATAACCTTATTTGCATATTTCATCTTGATGTGTGTATTGCCCCGTAATTCCTATTTTATCCCATTTGTCAGTGCGTGAACCGTGAGCTTCATTCACATTCGTTACTCAGGTAGAAATATAGATATTAGGGTTCATAAAGTCTTCGGTAAAAGTAGAAGTAGCAACTCTTCTAAAACCTCAAATCGAACCTTTTAATAACCGTTGGATAATGTCCATTAATCCAGTGCGAGACAGTGTAGTAAAAACTTTATGCTGTGTGCTATTTTTAATACCATTCTTGATGAAATATTTCCAAAATAAACAGAATACTGCATCTGAGGTCAACGACTTTTCATACACAATGGTAATTCAAAGTGCTTTACATAAGAGGAAATCAAATAATGATTAGAATAATTCAAAAAAAGGAATAATCAGCAATAAAATTGTTAAAATGATTAAAAAATGTGATCTATAATGAATAAAAACAGGAATAATAAATTATAAATCAAATGCAGTGCAATCAGTTGGGACCTCATTTTAATTGTATGTTAAATATACTTAAATAATAATTATGTATCGAACACGTTTAATCATGTTGTTGTCCAAATCACATCCGTGCTGATATTCACTACTCTCTTGTTTGTGTATTGAATCATTAAGCAGCGTTCTATGGATGCGTAATACATTTCCTGTAAATAAACCCGTCGGGGGTTGTTTCTGCATAAAACACTAACATGGGAATGTTTTGTTTCCGTTTGTGTCAATGGAAAAGAAAAAAAAAAGGAAAAAAAAGGAAGAGAAAAGAAAGAAAATCACCCTACCGTGAGTTCCTCTAAGTTGAATGGAACTATGTGTGGCAATATCACACAGTGAACTGTTTTTGTCATTTTCTCTCTGAACAGCATGTTAAATGCCACTGGCCAATTAGCCTCCTGTTGGTACAACAAGGTATACACACACACACACACACACACACACATGCACCATTAAAGTATATGTTTATTACATCGTTGTTAATGAGCTCTGGTTGAAAAGGCCAGAATTATACATGACACAAAAGCATATGAGCGTGCACACACACACACACACACACACACACACACACACACACAGACAATCATTTTGAATGCATAAGTACTGGTTGAAAAAACTTATTGACTTGATTATCCGCAAACATGAAAATCCTAAAAAAAAAAAAAGAAGGTCTCTAATGCTATCTAAGGAAAAAAGCGCAATCTAATCATTTCTTCGCTCTCTTTCGCTGCTCCTCCGCTTGCGTGTGAAACTGTGACATTTCCTTCCACCACACAAGGGAATACGAAGGTCTTATTAATAATTCATGACAGTAAAAGCAGTAAAATTGTCTTATTAGCAAGTTAGCCCTCACTAATCAGTGATTCTGCTTTCCATTTATTTCAGTCAGCATTTTTTTTTTTTTTTACCCTTTCACAGAGTGGCGAACTTTCACTGACTGAATGTGGGTGCCAGAAACCCCCCCCCCCCTTCCCCATACTGGGAATTCCTGAATATATTTAATGACTCATACATCATATCCCATATCTTTATCAGATGCGTATAGAACGTCTGTATACTGTAGCCGTAATCAATTAATTAATTTGTCTTATTTATGTCATTTTTATCCGATCTTCCCTCGGGTCACGGGGAGCCTGTGTCTATCTCAGGGGTCTATGGGCATTAAGGCAGGATACACCCTGGATGGAATGCCAACCCATCTGAGGGCACACACACTCACACACTCTCACAATCACACACACATTCATACACTAGGGACAATTTTCCAAGGTGCTAATCAACCTACCGTGCATGTTTTTGGACCAGGAGGAAACCGGAAAACCCGGAGAAAAAAACCCTGAGGCACGGGGAGAACATGCAAACTCCACACACACATGTCCGAGACAGGAATCGAACCCGGACCCTGGACATGTGAGGAGAATGTGCTAACCACTAAGTCACCATGCCCCTGTATATATATATATTTATATTTAGTGGTTAACACGTTCGCCTCACATCTTCAGGGTCGGGGGTTCAATTCCCGCCTCTGCCGTGTGTGTGTGTGTAGAGTTTGCATGTTGTCCCCGGGGTTTTTTTCTCCAGCCCAGCCGTCCCCCCAATCCAAAGACACGGTATCACAGTAGGTTGATTGGCACCTTGAAAAGTTGTCCCTAGTGTGTGACTGTGAGTGTGCATGTGTGTGTGTGTGTGCGCGCGCCCTGTGATGGGTTGGCATACAGTGTCTTGCCTTGATGCCTGAAGACGCAAGATGCCTGAGATAGGCTCAGGTTCCCCAGAGAGAGACGTCGGATAAAGCGGTAGAAGATGAATGAACGTTTTAGAAAATGTGCTATTCCTTTTTATGATGTTCTGTAAACTTTTATTATTAAAGAAGCTCTTTCTTATAATAAAAAAAAATCTATATAAAAATGACTTCTTTATGACAAGGAAATTGTGTGAAATTTTGACTTTCTATAAGCAATATCACAAGATTACCCTTCATGGATAAAAAGTACAATCTAAATATAAATTCTTACAGTTCTCTTTATACTATCTACACCAAGGTAAGTCATGTAGTGATATCCTGAGGATTGACACGATGGCTTAGTGGTTAGCACGTTCGCCTCATACCTCCAGGGTCCGGGTTCGATTCCCGTCTCGGCCATGTGTGTGTGGAGTTTGCATGTTCTCCCCGTACCTTAGGGGGGTTTTCTCCAGGTTCTCCGGTTTCCTCCCCCGGTCCAAAAACATGCACGGTAGGTTGATTGGCACCTTGGGAAATTGTCACTAGTGTGTGAATGTGTGTGTGAATGTGATTGTGTCTCCTGCGATGGGTTGGCATTCCATCCAGGGTGTATCCTGCCTTAATGCCCATAGACACCTGAGATAGACACAGACTCCCCGTGACCCGAGGGAAGATCGGATAAAGCGGTAGAAGATGAATGAATGATATCCTGAGGTGAGATGGAGAGGGAAATTTGAAAAGCGTTGTCGGACGCATCTGTGCTGCTCCTGGTTCGGATCATTAGGATCAGTCTTCAATGGATATCATCCATCACACCTACTTACTGGGCTGATGGATTGACCTGAACATACAGCACAGCAATGATGGCACAATTGTTCCGTTCATGGAAAATTGTTCCATTCCTGGTGGAAATATGGATGGATGTTTCATCATAAATCCACAAATACAGAATGGATTTCCCCGTCCTAATAAGCAATCGTCTCCGTTCAATAGATTCAATCAAATTCAATTCGTCCTTCAATCCAATAGAATAGATTTTTTTCCGTGGCTGAAAATCTATGGCCAAATTGTGATGATTGACAAGGTGATGCCTCAATTTCTTTCTTTCTTTCCTTCCTTCTTTCTTTCTTTCTTTCTTTCTTTCTTCTTTCTTTCTTTCTTTCTTTCTTCATCATCATTACAAATGCATCTTTTTCTACATTGACATTTGTGGACACCTGCGCTTAAGACTATTATATGTTGGTTTGTTTTTTTTATTATCAATACAGGTGCTACCCACCCTACGATCGAGTTACGCTCCAGGAGTTTGTTCGTAGTATGAATTTGTTTGTGAGTAGTTTGTTGCCCTTGACGACGCATATCCCCTAACTATGTTATATATAACTTATATAACTATGTAAGTTATAATATAGTAATATATTATATATAATATAATTATTATATATAATAAGTAAAATAGTTTACTGAATTCCTGAGTTCTCAAAACAATAACAGTAATACATGTAAAATGAATGAACAGTATAAAATAATACAGTAATTTACACACTAAGTACAGACCATAGAATGAGTAGGTGGGAGGCATTGCATGGGTGTTACACTCATTCACTACGCCCTGGGCTAGCTAGCTATGCGACTAGCTATGTGACTAGCTAGCGTCGCGTTTGTTTTTCTTCTTCCAAATCCGAACAAATTTTACTTTGTGGACAGGTTTGTTCGTAAACTTCATAAAGTTTCCCATTTATTCTCAATTTACCTTTAGAATAACCTCCACTAGATTTCACTAGAGTGTCCATGTTGAGATTTATGCACATTTCACTAAAAGGGCATTAGTAAATCAGGTATTGATATAAGCCTGGGGTGCAGACAGGGTTAAAAGCATATCTGTATGGAGCTCACCTCGTCATTCCCGAACACGTTTGGTTCTTCTTGCTCAAAAGAAGATAAACATTTCATTTTACCACATCCAAAGACATCATATGCCTCCAACGTTGTGGTACACATATAGCTGGTAATGTCAGAGGTCCCAGGTTTATAGTGTATACTTGGTGTGGTGCATGACTGATTCTGATTGGTCATTTCCAAAGACTTCTGTATAGTGCTCATGAAATTTTGTATTATGCTTCGAGTGTGAGGTACAATAAATGACACATTCCTTTAACATTGCATTGCACAATAGTCAAGTCTTCACATAATAATAATTCTTCATTTTCCTTATACTCAAAGTAAACAATCTTCAATTATTGTGTATGCAAAGTTGTAGTGAACTTGCGGGAACGTCACTGAAACAGTGTCACTAATTTATTCCATTAAAGCGAATAGGTTATGAGATGATTGGCCGCATCTTAAAAAGACTTGTTCATTTTTTCCCCCCTGTAGTATTTAGTGTTTAATCATGTTTACTGATTACAAATTACGAGCATACTGAAATAAACCACAGAAATGTTTGGAAAGTGATTTATTGACTGTTATTGACGTCTGGAGACGATATCGGCAAATATTATTTAATTAGAAAGGACACAGAGGGGGTTAAACATGAAGAGGAGCGAGTACAAACTGTCCAGGCTACAACTATTGATGCTTTTTATATATATCATGTTTTACATTGCCACTGACATAATAGATTAATACTAAAAGTATCACAAAAACAAAAAGAATAGTAAAATCTTTCTTGTGGTTTCCGTTTCATCCACGTTTAAAGCTACAGCTTACATGCTTAATATAAGAATTTTTATACGCGTATAAATGTTGGATTTGTGCAGTTTAGTGTGCATGGATTGATAGACTTCAGGTGGTACCAAGTAACGAAGAACAAATACTTTGTTACCTTACTTAAGTAGAAATTGGGGTATCTACACTTTACTGGAGTCTACATTTCGATTGATGACTTTTTGATTACTTTCATTTGTCCACTAGGTGGCACTTTAAGTTAACAGTGTAAGAAAAAATAGGTTATATTTTTCTAAATCAATCTGCAGCAAGGGGGCACGGTGGCTTAGTGGTTAGCACGTTCGCCTCACACCTCCAGGCTCTGGGTTCGATTCCCGTCTCGGCCATGTGTGTGTGTGGAGTTTGCATATTCTCTCCGTGCCTCAGGGGGTTTTTCTCCGGGTTATCCTGTCTCCTCCCGGTCCAAAAACATGCACGGTAGGTTGATTGGCACCTTGGAAAATTGTCCCTAGTGTATGAATGTGTGTGAATGTGAGTGTGTTTGTGTGTGTCCTGTGATGGGTTGGCATTCCATCCAGGGTGTATCCTGCCTTAATGCCCATAGACGCCTGAGATAGGCACAGACTCCCCGTGAACCGAGGGAAGATCGGATATAGCGGTAGAAGATGAATGAATGAATGGATCTGCAGCAGATAATCACATTTCTGATTTTACATGAAATTGTTCCCTATTTGTAACTTTTAACATTTTCGTAAGTGACTGTAACGTGTTACATGTAACTAGTCACTCCTCAGCACTGGTGATTGTTCATTGGTCAATTAAAGTGGAGTACACTGTGCATGTATATGTTCTATATAGACAATTGAACTAGGAGACCCTAATTCCGGCTTTGCAATTCCCCTGTGCGGAAAGATAGCTCGATCAAGATAAGATCCGCATGGGTTGGAGTAGAAGATCTCCAGTGGTCAGCTTTAGAGTTCTGACCTCAGTCCTATTGAACCTCTAGGATGAATTGCTACCTGACATATTTTACGTTTACTGAACATTTTTACATACGAAATAACGTGAAACAAAGTTCTGTTCTCACTTTGATTGTTTTGACTAACACGCAACCAAAATAGCTTTTTTGTTGTTGTTTTTTTTCCGTGATTCATCCTACCATAGTAATTAGTGCAGAAATTTTCTCCGCTCCTTGCCTATGGGGTATCCGGCTGCTAATTATAGCAGCTATAGACATTAGTGGTGCATTGAACAGATGAAACGCAAGCAGCGCAATATTCGTCTTTTCAAAACGTACAGACCTCGGGCGCTTCAAAACTTGCATGATCAAATTTCCGAACTGTCAAAAAACAAAAAAAAAAAAAAAAAAAAACCGCGACTCTATCAACATTTATTTTATCGCTGAGTCTGCACTTAAGGTATTTTTATCGTAGTGACAGATGTTTTGTGGACGTGTCGCAGGCTAAACATGCAAACGTACCTCTCTCTCTCTCTGCCATCTTGAGGTCTCGCAAACACCTCCGGTTTTGAAAAGTGCATTGGGGGGAAAAGGAGCTGTTGTTTACTTTAGTGCTGAAATTCATCTCAAAGTCTATTGAGAGTTGTTTTCCCAAACTCCCTGAAGATCAGCAGATTCGAAAAGACTCAAACAAGCCCATCTGGCACCAACAAGTACGCCATGGCTACAGTCACATTTCTTTTCTTCCCCCTGTTCTGATGATTGATGTGAACATAAGATCAAGCTCCTGCCGTCGATCTGCATGATATTATACATTGTTCCGCTGCAATAAAACACTGGCTGATTGGTAAACTGCGTGATTATATACATACTTTACTTACACTTTACACAGAGACGATAATTCAGTTGTATGTGGATGCCTCTGCCGTCACAAATCGCTTGTGTTAACGTAGGCTGGTTAACAACAACAAGAACAACAGCTCGCAAAGATGTCAGTGTAAACAATCACATACCTGTACAGTATATCAAGAATGAAAGCAAATCATGTTTAGTACATTCTGTAGCAGGCTACATGCGGGTACAGTGTGACGTTTCATTTTGCTTCAAGTAATCATTACTGTGGTTTTGTGGTTAGCACCCGTGAGTCACCTCCAGGGTCTGGGTTCAATTCCCGTCTCGGCCATGTGTGTGTGGAGTTTGCATGTTCTCCCCGTGCCTCAGGGGGTTTTTCTCCGGGTTCTCCGGTTTCCTCCCGGTCCAAAAACATGCACGGTAGGTTGATTGGCACCTTGGAAAATTGTCCCTAGTATGTGAATGTGAGTGTGTGTGTGTGTGTGTCCTGCGATGGGTTAGCATTCCATCCAGGGTGTATCCTGCCTTAATGCCCATAGACGCCTGTGATAGGCACAGACTGCCCGTGACCCAAGGGAAGATAGGATAAAGCGGTAGAAGATGAATGAATGAATGAATAATCATTACTGTGTTATATTTCTCGATATAAGTCAAATACAGTAGGGTGGCTTAGCCGTAGATAGTGGTATGGCTTAGTTTACATGTGTCAAAGTCAAGGCCGCAAGAGCTTAAATGGTGTATGATTATCTTCAAATGAGGCTATTTTAACATTTGTTTCTGGGTGTTTTCTGGGCTTCACTAATGAGAGAAGGTTATTGAAATACAACCCTCCGGCATGGACGAGCTCTTCTTTCACCACATTGCGCTTTTTTGATCTCCCCTAGCATAATAAAAGTCCTCCCAAGCAAATCCAAAATAGCATCCACATTCTTTATACAAGATGAACTCTTAACTCTATTTAAACTTGTACACTATCTCCCACAATTCCATGCGGGTGTGTTACCCGCGAAGTGACGGCATCCCGTCACTAGAGTGCAGCGTATCCCACGTCAGCGTTTACCGAGGGCGATTTTTCCCAACAAGCGGAAGTGAGAAATTTCTATCCCGAAATGTCCAGGAAGCGAAAAATTGATGCAAATGGAAGTGCAAGAAAGAAGCGCTGTTATGTGTTATGAGGCGGCGTCGCTCATCAAAGACTTTTATAATGTCTTATAGTTACAACCAGCCCTTCGAAGGGCAAAAAATAATGCTGATGTGGCCCACGGTGACAGTGAGTTTCACACCCCTGGCTTAGTTTCAGGCAAAGATGGATTAATATAAAGCATTTTCAAACATCCAGAAATTTCCCTGAAGAATTAAAAAAAAATGATTTTAAAGATGTCACAATAAACAATGCATTATTAAACCTTTGCATTTTACTTTATTGGTCTATTGGTAACTGACCAGAAAATCGGGGGGGGGGGGGGGGGGGGAGGGCCCTTGAGCAAGGCTCTTCACTCCTTCAGAGGTGCTGTATCATGGCTGACAATGTTCAGGAACAAGCAATGAATTCATTTGTATATGTGACAAGTTTCTTCTCCCTATTCTTTCTTTCTTAATGTATTCATGTGCTATATTCCAATTCATTTTATTTATATAGCGCTTTTAACAATGGACATCGTCAAGTTCTGTATAATGTTCTGTATATCTCTTATGGTGGCGACTGTGGCAAAGGAAAAACTCCCAGTAGAGCTTTGAGTTCCCGAAACACACAATAACCCATACCTCCGAGCGTCCGTGGATCTGTACGCTTATTTTCACACCACGATTCGTCTAGGGCTCCCGAAAACTCGGGCGACGCGAGCAATTAAAGGTATGAACAATGATGTCTGTTGAAACATCATGTACTGTGTCAGGATGGAGTGCAGGATGAAGAGGCGACAGGTGTCTGTTTGTCTGTTTTTCCTTTCAAGAAGAACACCAGGAACACCGAGTGTGTAGCTGATGGCTTCCTTTTGTGTAGAAGTGCCAAGGTGGTCCCCGTGTCTCGTAATCCTTCCCAGGAATGATGAGATGGCAGGTCTGTGGTCTTCATCTCGCTGAACACCTTCATTAAGGCGCTGCTGAGTCGCAGCCACCACTGGCCAGCTGTGCTTCAGTCAGAAGCTGAGACTCAACTCGAACTCTCGTACGCTTGATCCAAGTCCGTGTAACGACAGAAATAGATGCTGCTGTAACAGACGTGTAACCAAAATGATCATTCGAAAGTGGATGAAGAGGAAAGGAAGAACAGAATAATAGGTATCATTAATAGCAACAAAGCTTTTAACCAAATTAATGTCTCATCAAAACCCACTCATTATCCTTTCATATTGAGCTTGCACATTCATGATTTATACTCCTCGGATTAGCATTTTCTTTTTACGTTGTTTGGAAGTGCTTTTTGGTGTCATTAGGATGGAATGAATATAAATAGAATGGGAAATGTAAAGCACATCACATTTTCATTGTGTCGCATTTAAAGATTCTTATGGCGTTTTACTTCTTAGTTCAAGAAGGCAAAGAGACGCCTTTATTATTTATCACTCTATGCTTTAATAACAAACAATTAATGGAACATATTCTTTATATATTATATATATATATTATATATATATATATATATATATTATATATATAATATAAATATATATATAAGAGGTTTTTCTCCGGGTTCTTCGGTTTCCTCACCGGTCCAAAAACATGCAACGTAGGTTGATTGACACCTTGGAAAATCATCCCTAGTGTGTGTGTGTGTGTGTGTGTGTGTGTCCTGTGATGGGTTGACATTCCATCCAGGGTGTATCCTGCCTTAATGCCCATAGACGCCTGAGATAGGCACAGACTCCCCCATGACCCGAGGGAAGATCGGATAAAGCGGTAGAAGATG
>JACRUU010000017.1:17949033-17959033 GCA_030449085.1 Kryptopterus vitreolus
CTCTCTCTCTCTCTCTCTCTCTCTATATATATATATATATCTTATATTATATATATTTATATTATATATATATCCAATGGACGGGCACTGGGCTGGCGGTTAGCACGTCGCCTCACACCACTAGGGTCCAGGTTCAATTCCTGTCGCGTCCATGTGTGTGTGGAGTTTGTGATGTTCTCCCCGTGCCTCAGGGTTTTTTCTCCGGGTTCTCCGGTTTCCTCCCGTCCAAAACATGCACAGTAGTTGATTGCACTTGGAAAATTGTCCCTAGTGTATGAATGGTGGTGTGTTTGTGTGTGTGTGTGTGGGTGTTGTGTGTGTTCCTGCGATGGTTGGCATCCATCCATGTATCCTGCCTTAATGCCCATAGACGCTGAGATCCAGAGGCAGAGACTCCCCGTGACCCGAGGGAAGATCGGATAAAGCGGTAGAAGATGAATGAATGAATGAATGCCCACATGGCTTAATATGCTCTTGGTTTGGGTGATGGGTGAATTAAAAACAATGGGTATTAATCCAACAATAGCATTCTTTAAATGCAGCTTTAATGCTCCAAATAGCTTTGGTTACTCTCAACTGGTGTTATCCATCTCAAGAAGAATGCGCCGAGATGGAGCTGACCATGGTACTGCGACATTGCACCTACTTGCATTCGCCTACAACAACGTTCAGGAGTGAGGGGGTCACAATAGTAGATTATTAGAGTCCTCATGAACCTTTCTTTCCTTTGAGCGTGTTGAACAGTCCATCCGAGTCTCCTAGGCTGCCTTAATTGGACAGATGTGAGGGCAGCAGCAACAGAGCTGAAGCACTTGAAAAAATTGCCAAGTTAACAAACCCCGGAAACCCCTGCTGTCCGTCTCTAGTGTGAGTTCGGGGCCACATATTGTCACGGGTTCTACCTGAGTGATAATTCTATCATTTATCATGGTTGTAATTTTTTCTTTTTCTCCACTTACACTCTCTGTATTACCTCTCGGTATACTGTATATATATATATATATATATATATAATGCCAAGTGTTTTTTCCCTGCGACCTGATGATCAGAAATTCCTACCACCCGGAAAACTGACTTCATCTCCCGTTTATTGCCGCAATCAAACATCCATCGACCCGAGAGAGAGAGAGAGAGAGAGAGAGGTCAGATAAAGCGGTAGAAGATGAATACGTCACAAACATTTACAGCATTCGGCAGATGCCTTTATCTGGAGCGACTTACAACTGAGCAACTGAGGATCAAGGGCCTTGCTCAAAGGCCCACCAGTGGCAAGCCAATGCCTTAACCACTAGAAGCCAATGCCTTAACCACCTCCTATGACTTCATAGAACCTCTATAATGCACAAGGTGCAGATCGAATACTGTTACGTTACAATCGCGCTTAACGACCGGCACTGGTGTTTGTGACATGAAACGAACGGATTGCTTTAAACATAATCGAGCTGTTTTTTTTTTTCTATCACACACACTTCACCTTCACTATTTCCACTCCTACAAAACGTACCATTGATCTCATTACTGGATGAAGCGAAGGGCTCGTTACAGTAAAAATTAGCCACCGATTTTGCCTCGATATCTCTACCCATGACTGTACGCACATCTTTCTCTCTTTCGCTCTCTTTCTCACACTCACTCACACACATACACATTCATTAAAAAGTTGTCACGGAAGGGGTTATGGTGGTGTTATTTGACCCGTCTTAGGGCAGGTACATGATACTAAATGGCCTGATTCATTCTAAATGCCAGCAGTGAGCCGTCCCTAATTGTGCGTGTGTGTGTGTGTGTGTGTGTAAAATGTGAAGGATGGTTTTTAATTGGACAGGCTCAGTAGTGTCCGTCAGCTGAAATCTGAAAGAAAACGATTTTAATGAGACAGAACATGAACACATTAGACTTGCTTAAGAAGAGAGATGGTGTGGGTGAGGAGGACAAAATGCCTAATCATTAGTGGAAGAACGATTAGAGCGGAACACCAATCGCTTGTTATTGTTACAATTAGTATTTGTTTTCGTCGACAGCAAGGCAAGTCGGATCGTCATTTGAAGAGTCTCGTTTGTGCTTAATTGAAATCTGCTTTGTGGCGGAGCTTTTTTTATCGTCTTGGAACTTCTTAACAGTTCTTCATGATATGATGAGAAATATAGTGATATATATATATATATATATATATATATATATAGAAAAAGTGGTAGAAAATAGATGACTGATTACGTAACGGGCACGGTGGGCTTAGTGGTTAACACAATTCGCCACACACCTCCAGGGTCCGGGTTTGATTCCGTTCTCCGTCATGTGTGTGTGGAGTTTGCATGTTCTCCCCGTGCCTCAGGGTTTTTTCCTCCGGGTTTTCCTGTTTCTCCCCGGCCAAAAACATGCATGGTAGGTTGATTGGCACCTTGGAAAATTGTCTCTAGTGTATGAATTATGTGTGTGAATGTGTGTGTGTGTTGTTTGTTTGTGTCCTGTGATGGGTTGGCATTCCATCCAGGGTGAATCCTGCCTTAATGCCCATAGACGCCTGAGATAGGCACAGACTCCCCGTGACCCAGAGGGAAGATCGGATAAAAAAAAACAGGTAAAAAATAGCAGACACATTTTCCCCCACTGTATTGGGGAATACATATATATATATATAGTATATGATATAGATATATATATATATATATATATATATATATATATATAATATATATATATATATATATATAATTATATATATATATATATATATATATATATATATATAAATACCATCAGGATGTGCAATATTCAATATTCATTCATTCATCTTCTACCGCTATATCTGATCTTCCCTCGGGTCATGGGGAGTCTGTGTCTATCTCAGGCGTCTATGGGCATTAATGCAGTATACACCCTGGATGGAATGCCAACCCATCACAGGACACACACACAATCACATTCACACAGACATTCATACACTAGGGACAATTTTCCAAGGTGTCAATCAACCTACCGTGCATGTTTTTGGACCGGGAGGAATCAGGAGAACCCGGAGAAAAACCCCCTGAGGCACGGGGAGAACATGCAAACTCCACACACACACATGACCGAGACGGAAATCGAACCCGGACCCTGGCGGTGTGAGGCAAATCTACCGTGCCTCGTAGATATCATATTGATAAAGAATAATATCATTTTGAAGGACTGATTCATATCATGACGCGGAATTCTGTAACCGTTTACTTGTTAGCATGCTCATTGATGCCTTGTTGTTCTCTGCGGTTGCTAAGTGCAAGTCGAAACTATAAGGAAAAGGCGTTGCCTCCAGTGGTTTGCCGAAAGGGGGCTCGTCAAATACTGTCCGGCGCTTTGAGCTCTCTCTCCGTCGAATCGAATTCCATCAGCCAAAAAGTGCACCACCGGGTCAAAGGTCACATGAAGCGATGGGCATGTCTGGCTGAGTGGCATTTTGGGACTCGACTTTGCCCTTATACTGAGACAAAGCTCCTGCTGGGGTTGTGGGAAGTGCGCGCACACAAACGCACAGCGGCACGAAAATATATCCTCCCTTTCAACTGCGTGACGTTTGCCCGTATTTTCCTTTCCTAGTGTTTCTCTTTTTCGTTCTTTTATCCTTTTCTCGCACAGCCCATCATGAACAAAAAACCGTGTGTGAATAAAGTTGTTGTAGTAAACGCTTATATCTCTCTTTTTACGGCTAATCATCACTCGTTGGTCAGAAATCCCCTGTACTCTAGGTAATAGATCTCCACCGCCATCTCGAAATAGAGCTGAGCTGTCGCTCAAAATTCAATTAAGGTGTCAGAGCTTTGCCGGCTCACGTTTTTAATAAAAGCTTTGGACGCATTAAGTAACAGCAGTTCACTAAACTGAGACCTCAACCCTCAGTAGTTGAAATGAGGCTAATAATGGTAAACCAGCAAAATAATTAAGACGCTTATATTATTCTCATATTTCATTTAAGATTCCTGTGTCTGTTTCATTCATTCATTCATTCATCTTCTACCACTATATCTGATCTTCCCTCGGGTCACGGGGAGTCTGTGTCTATCTCAGGCGTCTATGGGCATTAAGGCAGGATACACCCTGGATGGAATGCCAACCCATCGCAGGACACGCACATACTCTTACATTCACACACTAGGGACAATTTTCCAAGGTGCCATTCAACCTACTGTGCATGTTTTTGGACCGGGGGGGAAACCAGAGAACCCGGAGAAATACCCCCAGAGGCACGGGGAGAACATGCAAACTCCACAGACACATGGTGGAGCTGGGACTCGAACCCCGACCCTGGAGGTGTGAGGCGAACGTGCTAACCACTAAGCACATTCGCCTCACACCGCCAGGGTCCGGGTTCGATTACCGTCGCGTCCATGTGTGTGTGGAGTTTGCATGTTCTCCCCGTGCCTCAGGGGGTTTTTCTCCGGGTTCTCCGGTTTCCTCCCGGTCCACAAAAACATGCACGGAAGGTTGATTGGCATCTTGGAAAATTGTCTCTAGTGTATGAATGTGTGTGAATGTGTGTGTGTGTGTGTGTGTGTGTGTGGTGTGTGTGCCCTGTGACCCTGATGGGTTGGCATTCCATCCAGGATGTATCCTTCCTTAATGCCCATAGACGCCTGAGATAGACACAGACTCCCCGTGACTTGGATCGCGGGAAGATCGGATAAAAAAAAAAACACACAGGTAAAAAATAGCAGACACATTTTTCTTCACTGTATTGGGGAATTATATATATATATATATATATATATATATATATATATATATATATATATATACCATCAGATGTGCAATATTCAACATTTCAATGTTTATCTGATGGTTTGAGATGTAGATAAAGCTCACTTTAATTCATTTTGTTATCTGATCTTTACATTTTTTAAATTTCCTATTCCTAATATAACCAGCATTGCTCGACCACATCCACCCCTTGGCTTTTCGGTCTCTCTTTCTTGATTCCGACGCTCGTAGTTGATTAGGGTTGAAGAGGGCAGATTCGACCAACGGTCCCATACTTATGCGCAGTCACACAGCGTTGTGTGAGGCTCCCCTAATTCCTCTCAGCCACAGTCATGGCTCTCCATCTAAACACCACATTTCACACGGAGCACCAAATCTATCGGACCTTCGCTTGGCACGAGAGGTCGTCCTCGTCGCTGTTTCACTTCAGGTTGGGGAACAAAGTAACAGTAACACGTTTGCATGATATTGAAAAAAAGACTGTAATTGATAGTATCTTATGATTCCTTAATCACACATCAACACTTCATGTCTGATGTTTTTAGCTTTAATTACAGGACATGCTTATTAATATTGCACAGCAGGTTTCCTCTTATTCATCTCACTTAGGCAGCTCCGGGCTGGTTGATCAATCAAGATTATTATTTATTTATATTTGTTTTTTTTTACATTAGGCAAGGGAGATTCCTAATGGCAAGCATGGATGCTTTATAAATCAAGGATTACATGTTTTTATTTTTTACAAGATTTTAACATATATAGTTTTTTTCCCTGCGACAAGTGTATTTTTTTTTATTATTATAATGTATTTTCGGCAGTCTGTATACAGTATGTTATGGCAAAAAAGACAAAAAGACCATTGCTATTTTATTTAGCATGATCAAAATTCCCATCCTGATTGTTGTTTATGCCATATTTCCAGTCCAGCCGAATTCGAACAATGCAGTACACAGCATAAATAAAATGTATTTGGACTTTTTCATATATGCACATTGTTGTGCAAAATATACACAAAAAAAAGTAATTAAACATTAATTTACAAGAACGTACAGAATGCACGGTTTATAGGAAACGCATTAAAGCAATCTTAGGAGCGTGTTTTCATATAAGGAGTTGTTAAAAGATGGAAAAATGAATGAAGGGGTTACATCTGATAGTGGGACGAGAGAGAGATAAAAACCAGCATGTCCAAACTGCCTTCTTATCTTGTTCGCTCTCTCTGAAATTGGTTGTAGTGAAGAATAAGTATAATAAATTCATTATTACAGTTCTGCCTTTGGACATCGAATGGCCACAACACACACACACACACACACACACACACACACACACACACACACACACACACACACACACACACACACACACACACACACAAAGCATAGGCCCTGAAATGGAGACATTCCGTAGTTTCATGCATCAAGTTCTCTGAAAAGGATCCGAACCTGAAATTCCTATCCACATTCTATCCTATTCCTTATCACAGGCTAAGAATAGAACTAGATTCATACAATTTTAATGATTTCTTTTTAAATTAGTGCGCCATATTTTGGTCTCCGCTTTTAGCAAAGTTCACTCTTTCCAACCTGCTACAGTCCAATATCAAATGTAATCATTCATTCATCTTCTACCGCTATATACGATCTTCCCTCGGGTCACGGGGAGCCTGTGTCTATCTCAGGCGTCTATGGGCATTAAGGCAGGATACACCCTGGATGGAATGCCAACCCATCACAAGGCACACACACTCACATTCACACACACATTCATACACTAGGGACAATTTTCCAAGGTGCCAATCAACCTACCGTGCATGTTTTTGGACTGGGAGGAAACCGGAGAACCCGGAGAAAAACCCCCTGAGGCACGGGGAGAACATGCAAACTCCACACACACATGACCGAGACGGGAATCGAACCCGGACCCTGGCGCTGTGAGGCGAACGTGCTAACCACTAAACCACCGTGTCCCCCAAATGTAATCATATTTATTTTATTCATTTTTAAATAGCACTTCTTTTTTCTTCGTTGGTGTTGATTGTATATACACGTGCTGATCAGTGCTATAAAGTAGGGTCGTTAATAATGAATCATTAATAATTACTATAATCTTTCTCTCTGGTCGCAACGTTGTTGTTGGAAGTCCATCGAGGAACGGTAGGTGGAAATGGGGTTTTAATGTCTGCAGTTATTTCCCATTGAACTCCAGGATTTGCACAAGACAAGAGGATACCGTTTGTTAAACCGTCAACAAAATATGACGTTAGCGGCTTTAACTGTGGTCGCTCGCTAATCTGTTTTGGTGTTTCACAGGATTTTAAAAAACACGCTTTAAAAGAAAACATTTGCTTCCATTGCTTGAAATGACCAAAACGTTCTAGTCTTTAGATAAATATGAGCTCCCACCGTGTTCCCAATTTTTGAGTGCATAAGGTGCATAAATTTGGCAGGGCCATTGATCTTTCTGACACCTTTTTGTATCCCCTCCCAAGTGTGCTCCTTTTTGAAAGAACAGTCAGATTGCAAAAGCCTTTGCTTTTCTGGGTTTTTTTTTTTTCCTGCAGTTCCACTGACTGTTACCCAGCGAAGCACAAGAAGCTCGTCCCTCATTTGGCACCTTTAGATCCTCTGTAGTACAAACGGTCAAACTACGAACAAAAGGACATTAGCATATTATCTAGACCAGTGGTGGTGAACTTCAGTGGCCGCAGACCAAACATGCCCCACTACATTGTTTTATTAAACCTGTCTGAAGTGTCGATGATTTGTCACTGATATCACTTTCCTTAGAACTGGATTGCGACAATTTATACTCAGTGGCGGAGAGTTACTAGCTACATGTAACAGCGTTACGTAATTTAATTCCAAAAAAAACGATTACTGAGAAAAAAAAGTGCAATTACATTACAGTTACTACAAATAGGGATCCATCTGAACAATTTCACGTTAAAATCAGCGCTTTAGACAGTGCGAGGTTTCCCCCCCCCCCTAGAACGCTAACTTAAAGTGCCACCTAGTGGACAAATGAAAGTAATCAAATAGTTGGTATACTTTTATAAAGTCATTGAAAAGTTACTCTACTTATGACAATGTGAATAGCGTCATTTGTAATCTGTAATTAAGCATCACCGCTTATACCATAATATATCTGTACTATTATTACACCCTTCCCGCTCTCCTTCAACTGAAAATGCCTTTTTTTTGTTAGTAAAAATCATTTATCAAGATTTTTTTATAGAAAATAATAATGGGGGGGGATCAATATCTCATGAGCTTAATGATAATATAGATGTAAGTCCTCACTATTTGGCAGATTGTTATATAAAGTATGACCTATTATATCACATATTTTCATGGCCAAACAGTTCATTGTGCACACAAAGGAAAGAAATTAAGGTCAGGGATGTTTATGGAATCGAATTTTTTTCTCATGACGTCCATTAATACAGTGATGCAAATGTGATCTCACTGCACTCAGTGTTAAGAAACTTCTGCGTTTTGAAGAGCACTGTAATTGTTCATTCATTCATTCATTCATTCATTCATCTTCTACCGCTTTATCCGATCTTCCCTCGGGTCACGGGGAGTCTGTGCCTATCGCAGGCGTCTATGGTCATTAAGGCAGGATACACCCTGGAAGGAATGCCAACCCATCACAGCGTACACACACACTCACACACACACACATTCATACACTAGGAACAATTTTCCAAGGTGCCAATCAACCTACCGTGCATGTTTTTGGACCGGGTGGAAACCGGAGAACCCGGAGAAAAACCCCCAGAGGCACGGTGATAACATGCAAACTCCACACACACATGGCCGAGACAGGAATCGAACCCGGATCCTGGCGGTGTGAGGCGAACGTGCTAACCACTAAACCACCGTGTTCCCCTAACGGTAATTGTTATTCAGAGCAAAATATGAAAAATAAAACTCCAGTCTTTGGGATAAACAGTGTCTGTGTTTCAGATCTAACATCTTCCACTGAAAAAAAAAAAAAATCAACCTTGAACAAACCATGAATTTTATTGTGATAACGCTAATAACTCAAACTGCCAAAAACTGCTCCTTGATCAAACCAGTGGCGTAATTGCATGTAACAGAGACCCTGAATTCAGCAAACTGCATATATGAGCATTAAAGGCGGCGGATACCTACAAATCCGAGGTCTGAATGCTGATGTGCAAAATATCCGTATTGAAAATCTTCCTGTATACATTCAGTTCTGAACAGACCTTTGAGAGGACGGTAATACTCCTTCATCACTATGGTCATTCGCATTAATCAACCTGGAAGAAGAAAAGACACTATCGGTCTTTTCGTCACGCGTGAAGAGTATTATGTCCTTACTGTCCTTATGAAGCACCACATCCTCAAAGTATGCCTCACCCAGTGCCTAGTTATTAATAAGCCTTAACACTGTATCCTCTCCTGCCTGAAGACCACCATCATTACCTTTATCATCCCCATGAAGGGGCACATCTTAGATGCCTTAGGCGAAGTCAAGGAGGATCTCTTACATAATTATTCGAGTATTGATTATTAAATCAACCTGATCTGTCTCCATTCTCAAAACTCTTACAATCTCATTAGAATTCATGAGCTGGACAAGTGCCTGACAATACTTAGTTATGCTGTCTGGGCCATGCAATCATTTGTGTTACTTCACAGAGAAATGCTTAGCAACTTCTTCTTCTTTTTTTCCCTTTGCCTTTATGTTTAGCACGTTCGGACCCTTTCAAGGATACCTCATACATGGGGATCACAAATTATGCATATACGAGTCCTTTGGAGATGCCTGAAAAACAGCACTTGCATTAATACGGAATAATGAGACGTCCGTCTACGGCAGTTTTTCTTTTGGTTTTTGATTGGAGTATATAATAAGCAAAGGCGGTAGGTCAGAGAGAAAAGCTAGGCTTGAGGGGAGCACGTTCGCCTCACACCGCCAGGATCCAGGTTCGATTCCCGTCTCGGCCATGTGTGTGTGGAGTTTGCATGTTCTCCCCGTGCCTCAGGGGGTTTTTCTCCAGGTTCTCTTGGCATTCCATCCAGGGTGTATCCTGCCTTAATGCCCATAGATGCCTGAGATAGGCACAGGCTCCCTGTGACCCGAGGGAAGATCGGATATAGCGGTAGAAGATGAATGAATGAATGAATGATTTATTAGAGGAAGAAAAAGAATGTACATTCTCACAGAACGTGTGGGAGGAAAGTCTAGTGTGTTTGGCTTGACATGACAACTAGGACTGGCTACTATACTACTA
>JACRUU010000017.1:17964033-18006533 GCA_030449085.1 Kryptopterus vitreolus
AAATGATTCCCAAGGCGTTATTTCTGTTCCATAAAAAAAAAAAAAATTAAAAAAAACGGTTCTGTACCGTATAAATTTTTAACACCCGGCGGATTCCATCCCTCACTCAAAGACCCGTTGACTCAACCTAGGATGACATCACCGGTTTGTCATCCCGCCCACACGTTAACCTATTGTTGTTGGTCATTCCTGCTATTAATATTATCTCTATATCTGGTGGGACAAATGAGAATCCTGTAAGCAAACCTGCATCTTTCACCTTGAGTCGAAACCCTGGTACAAAACAAGTACTCTCTTGCTTTTACCACACTTTATGGAAGATTAGAGTTTAGAAGGGCTACGGCCAAAATGTCCTGGAGTGCCCAGTTGTGCTAATTGTGATCCCTTGGCCTTCCGTTTTTTTTTTAACTGTTAATACTTTTTCTAATTACACTGAGAAGACAGTATTCAAGAAAGTACTCAATACAGATCAACACAGATTTATTTTCATTCATTCATTCATTCATCTTCTACCGCTTTATCCGATCTTCCCTCGGGTCACGGGGAGTCTGTGCCTATCTCAGGCGTCTATGAGCATTAAGGCAGGATACACCCTGGATGGAATGTCAACCCATCGCAGGACACACACACACACACACATTCACACACTAGCGACAATTTTCCAAGGTGCCAATCAACCTCCTGGGGGAGACCAGAGAAAAAACCCCTGAGGCACGGGGAGAACGTGAAAACTCCACACACACATGGCCGAGACGGGAATCGAACCCCGACCCTGGAGGTGTGAGGCGAACGTGCTAACCACTAAGACAACGTGCCCCTCCTTCTTCCTCATATTTACCTCAAGTTTGGCAATATTGGTGAAAGGCACTATACACCTAAGCGTATCCTATTGTTTTTTTCCTACTCTAAAAGTTCATTCCACCTCAATGTAAACGTTTAAACCACATATACATTTTTTACAGGGCATAAAAAGCAGATTTTTCTAGTTTCAGTAGTGTTAGGAGAAGCTTAAAAACATAAAGCGAAAAGTGACAATTGGAACATGATTGGAAATGATGGCGAAGGTTAATAAAAAAGGGTTGATTTTCGAGATAAAAGTTGAATCGTTGACAGGACCGAGTATAAAGTCCTGTAGAGAGATAAATGTAAGCATGAAAAGAAATTCCTGGTATAAGATATGTATTAGGACTAAGGCGTGTTTTTTTTGGGGGGGGGGGTAGTTCAAAGGGTAGTTCCAGCGTAGAGCCTTGCAGGCCTGAAACAGTCGTAAGAAATATTAAAAAGCAAAGCGATCGATAACAAAAAAAAGAAAAGAAAAAAAGAGACAGAATAAAAAGAGATGGTTATCACTGTGTCTCTCGCACGTCTTATTTACGTGCCCTTCATTACGGAAAAATAATTTATCGATTTCACGTTTAATCTCGCTCAAAGCTCTCTTTAGATGCTAACATAATATCATATAATAATCTACTTATCTAGAGGCAAGGTGGTTTAGTGGTTAGCATGTTCGCCTCACACCGCCAGGGTCCGGGTTCGTTTCTCATCTCGGCCAAGTGTGTGTGGAGTTTGCATGTTCTCCCCGTGCCTCATTGGGTTTTTCTCCGGGTTATCCGGTTTCCTCCCGGTCCAAAAACATGCACGGTAGGTTGATTGGCACCTTGGAAAATTGTCCCTAGTGTATGAATGTGAGTGTGTGTGCCCTGTGATGGGTTGGCATTCCATGCAGGGTGTATCCTGCCTTAATGCCCATAGCCGCCTGAGATACGCACAGGCTCCCCGTGACCCGAGGGAAGATCGGATAAAGCGGTAGAAGATGAATGAATCTATTTATCTATGTATTATAATAGGAAAGAATCACTTACAAGATATATATTGCCATTTTGGCGTCACAATATTATTCATCCCCTCATCATTCCTTTCTGCATTGCACTAGTGTAAGCGCAATGTACTTTTTTTTTGTCATAAACTTTTTAATAACTAATGCCTGACACATTAATAATAAGGAAGTATGCAAATACATGTGATGTAAGTTGTCAATGGAATTTGCACATTGCATTAAAAGTGTATTTGTCTTAATTAAGTTTCAGGGACTTGACAGCAGTGCAGGGGAGAGGAGGGGGGTTTGGGGAATTGGGAGTTACAAAAGGCTTCAGAAAGAAAAAAAAAGAAAGAAAAAAAAAAAGAACTGTGAATAAAGTGATGGCTCTGTGAAGGTCAACCCCTCAAAGCTCTACATGATGGCATTGTGAAGGGAAAGAAACTTGTAGCTACTGAGATGGAGACAAAGAGACCGTGAGAGTAAAACCTTATATAATATTAAACATCTCTTCATGGGTATGAAACGCGTTCATAAGACGTTATAATCGAGCATTAGGATCTGAAAGGGTTACCTGCATTCCTAGGATGGCATGTATTTTGCAAGCTGATTATAGAAATGCATATTAAATAGAAAAGCAATGAATCTTTTTTTATTTTTTATATGAGACATGTTCATAAAAACTCATACTTTACTACCTATATGTTTATTTGCCTTTTTTCCCACCCTATTTCGGTCGTAAAGCAAAACTCCACGCAGCTTGTGCGCCCCTAGAGGCCAGATGGCAACATTGTTCGTGCATATAACAGAAATGTTATTCACTATTACTTTTCTATACCTAAAACGAATATAAATAAGAGTTCCAAATTAATAATATTAAAACAGATCGGGCTAAAATAGGATGAAAAATAATAGATGTTAGTTGATCAGCACAAACATGCATTAATGCATTAAATGACCAACAATGTTGTCATTATTCACACCAATTACAAATTCTGTGCATACTTATTTGGCTTTTCATTTAGGAAATTATAATATATTGCTTTTAAAAAAAAGCTTTAAAAAATCATTGTGTGTGTGTGTGTGTGTGTGTGTGTGTGCTGTAGAAGTTGAGAAAAACTGAGAACAGAAGCATCAAACTGTGAATGAGTCAGTGCATCAGATTTTGATGTATTTATTTATTTATTTTTTTGGCCTCCTGTCGGTCAGCACGTTTATGGGTCTATTACAAATGATATCACGTTGTCTTGTCCACCTGTCCACTGACATCGTTTTGACAGAAGCAACGATCTGACAGAAAGGCATGCGCTCTCTGAATCCTTATCTCATATCCCTTCAGACGTTAATGATGTGATATGAATTTAATGTCGTTGTTGTTTAAACTTTTCCGTCCAGTTGAGACAGAGAGAGAGAGAGAAAGAGAGAGAGAGAGAGAGAGAGAGAGAGAGAGAGAGACAGTGAGCGTTCGGACAGATTGGTATTTTCTACACGTTTTTTTTTTTACTTGCATGACCATCTAGGTACATTATACTATATATATTTTCAGTAATATCTAAATAAATAGCCCACATTTCAACTAGTTATTTATTTATGTATTTATTTATTTATTTGCTCAGTTGCAGTGTTGTAAGGTTACTTTGGAAATGTAATAGATTGCAGATTACAAATGACCCTATTCAAAAATGTAATAGGTAGTGTAGCTTTTCAATTCCTTCGTTTGTCCACTAGGTGGCACTTTAAGTTAGCATTCTGAGAAAAGAAAGTCCTCGAAGGTTCTATTTTTTCGAAAGAAAACTCCAGCAGATTGTCATCATTCATTCCCATTTTCTACCGCTATATCCGATCTTCCAAATCATACAAATCATACATCATGCAAATACATACATCATACAAATACAAACCACGTTTGCGCTGATTTTATACGTTCGGATGGAACCCTATTTGTAATCTTTAACATTTTCATAAGTAACTGTAATTCAATTACAGTGACGACGTTACATACACGACGTTTAGTTTATTCGGTTTAATGTTTATACATCTGACAAGGAGAACATTGGGTTGGAATAAGGATGGACAGAATTTCCTAGTTATGCTTCTTATGGAAGCGTGTTTTCAAGTATCTATTCTCCTATTTAGTGTCTCTTATGAAGTCAGTTTCATCCAATATCCATTACACATACACTAGCGAGCGTACAGAATTCCCATACGAGGTTTACATCACCGAGCCTTCACTATACCTTTACATAATTAGATACCACCAAACCCCAACACACACCAATACATCTACAGTTTTCCCATGATCATCTGGGAAATCAGACCCAAACCACAGATTTCATAGGCTTGTGTCAATTTCTTGGTCCTCCGTCCACTCGCCTCGGGTCCTAAATAAAACCCCTGACTTTCGATCGTGGTTTATTTATCGCTAAACTAAGTCTTTTTCCAATGGTTTCAGCATTTTTATTTATTTATTTATTTATTTATTTTAAAGATTATGACCTTTTACCTTGCTGTTTTTGTATTAAACACATCCACAGTCATGTCCATAGCAAAGATCAGCTTCAGTTAAAGAATAATCAGGTTTTAGGGTTTTTTTTTTGTCACTATTAGAGGACAGAGAATGGACTTAGAATTAATGAAATAGTAGTTATGAATTATATAGCATTGTACTCATAAGTGTAACATTTCGGTCGTCATTATTTAAAAAAAAAAGAATAGAGAATAGAACACCGTTGTTTTGACAATAAACGGCTTCAGATATACCGTGAGGAAAAGAAAAGAATCAGGAAATCATAAATGCGGCCAGGTTATGCAGGACGAGCAAAACTGTAGTTACAATTATACACTCTTGTTATTATTATTATTATTATTGTTATTATTATTTACTTACTATCAGTTTACTCAAAAGAAGTACAGTGTGAAAAAGCATTTCAGATTGGAACACTATGAAACATTTGGTAATCAAACCTTTATTTATTTGTTTGTTTGTTTATCTATCTATCTATCTATCTATCTATCTATCTATCTATCTATCTATCTATCTATCTATCTATCTATCTATCTATCTATCTATCTGTCTATCTGTCTGTCTGTCTGTCTGTCTGTCTGTCTGTCTGTCTGTCTGTCTGTCTGTCTGTCTGTCTGTCTGTCTGTCTGTCTCTCTATCTATCTATTTATTTACTTTTACTTTTTATTCCGGTAGTGTATTTTGTATAATATGTTCCCGAACCTCCTGACGAAAAAAAAATCTCTATGTTTGTATGTTGACAAAAAGGTTTTCGAACAAAAAAGCAACGGGAGCGAATATTGCTTGAACAGAGAGCTAAGCCAGGTCGAGCGGACAGTATAGGACGACGACCGGGTCAATACGGTTTGTGCGAGTGTGATCCAGTGGGGAATGTCACGGCACAAGTGGGGATATTTTGTATAGGCGTCGCCATAGAAACCGACAAAAGCTAAGTAGGTGTCTGTTTTGTTCAACGCATTGAGTCTTGAATCCACATGAAGAGCCGGCGCTTTCGCCATCACCGCACCATCAGGGGACTCGTGCCTACACACGCTCAATCAGATCGATAACACTTCAAACCGGTGTATTTTGGGCACTTCTTCTCCTTTTACCCCGATGCAAGTAGACTTTGTAGAGGCAAATTAATTACACATTATCAGGGAGGTGGTAGTGGTTAAGGCATTGGGTTCTGGACCTGAGGATCGCAGGTTTAAATCCCAGCAACGCCAAGCTGCCATTCGTGGGCCCTTGAGCAAGGCCCTTAACCCTAAACTTCTCAGTTTGTAAGTCGATCTGGATATGGATTTAATGAAAGTCCGTTGGGCTGAATAAATTGTTAGTATGGTTTTATAAGGAAAAAAAAAAAAAAAATAAAAAAAAAAAATATATATATATATATATATATATATATATATATTCATTCATTCATCTTCTACCGCTTTATCCGATCTTCCCTCGGGTCACGGGGAGCCTGTGCCTATCTCAGGAAGTCTATGGGCATTAAGGCAGGATACACCCTGGATGGAATGCCAACCCATCGCAGGACACACACACACACACACACACACACACACACACACACACACACACACACACACACACACACACACACACACACACACACACACACACACACACACACACACACACACACACATATATGGGGCACGGTGGCGTAGTGGTTAGCACGTTCGCCTCACACCGCCAGGGTCCGGGTTCGATTCCCGTCTCGGCCATGTGTGTGTGGAGTTTGCATGTTCTCCCCGTGCCTCAGGGGGGTTTTTCTCCGGGTTCTCCGGTTTCCTCCCCCGGTCCAAAAAACATGCACGGTAGGGTAGGTTGGAGGTGTGGCAAACCTTGGAAAATTGTCTCTAGTGTATGAATGTGTGTGTAAGTATGTGTGTGTGTGTGTGTGTGTGTGGTGTGTGTGTCCTGCTATGGGTTGGCATTCCATCCAGGGTGTATCGTACCTTAATGCCCATAGACGCCTGAGATAGACACAGGCTCCCCGTGACCCGAGGAAGACCGAGGGAAGATCAGATAAAGCGGTAGAAAATGAATGAATGAATGAATGAATGAATATATATATATATAATAGTATTATAGAACCATTATTTTTAACTCCCTTATACATTGCTAGTGGACTACAGACAATCTCACTCTGTTATAACCATCTCTTAGTGTGTGACCTGAAGTCAGTGAGGGAGGGCAGGTAAAAAACAGTACTGGAATGCTTGTTGCTTAGCAATGTTTTAATGGCCAGGGCGTTCACACCAGTTCAATATATATATATATATATATATATATATATATATATATATATATATATATATATATATATATATATATGATATGAGAGAGAGAGAGAGAGAGAGAGAGAAGGAGAGAGAGAGAGAGAGAGAGATATGAGAGATATATAGCTCCCTTCTTTTTCTATATACTTCTGAGAGATGATCGCGTGACCGCTCGCGCCGATCCAGAGAGTTTCTGTTTTTCCCCTGAGAGTTCGACGCCCCCTGAGAGCGGAGAGGGAGGGAGAGAGAGAGAGAGAGAGAGAGAGAGAGAGAGAGAGAGAGAGAGGTGTGTAAAGTATAGGATAAAAATAAAGTAACTGTTTACTGGTTGACGGTCTCTCTTTTCTTACTATCACAGTGGTTATCTTTTCTTCCCAACACATTAAAAAAGTTGTAGTGTTCATCCAGATGTAAAAAATGGAACATGAAAGCTATGAGATTCATATCTATCCTGTCCTATTCATCAACCCTGCAAAAGACGTATAAGTGGGCTGAATTTAACACGGTAAACAGACCGAAAGAACATTTATTTATTCGTTATGAATGATTACTGGTCTCACAGCGCTAGGTAGTCTGCAGAGTGACCAGCAGATAGAGCCAAACACCATGAAGATGAATGATCATCGTTTCATCATTAAGTTTACTCTTCATAAAGCTATAAAGCAGTCACATTTTAATGGCATTAAGTAACACATTCATTTTTACACATTTTTTTTTACTGATTTATTATTATTATAATTTTTTTCAAATATCCTTTAAATAAGCATGTAGCAGATGGTTTTAGCGGGAGCCAGCAGTGGGTGGGGGATGATATAGGGGACAGGCTGAAGCAGTGATGGTTGATGAGGCATGTCTGCTGATGAGTTATGTCTCTCTCTCTCTCTCTTAGCAGGAAACTGCACAAATGCGTCTGAGAATGTGTACCGGAAGCACATGTGCAGATGGGCCATGCTAAAATACAACGAAAAGTGGCACGGGGGCTAAAGAAGAAACTCTCAAACCAGGGTAAATGGAAGCCCTAATCTAGAATGACATTTGTTTTTTATGTTCGACTGGTCTCACCGTTCCAGGAAGGCATTCTTCAAACTTTCCCTTTATTCTGGGACTTCGGTGTCGTAACGAACTTCCTCTTGATAACTGAGTGATTTGCACTGGTGGTTAGCATGTTCGCCTCACACCGCCAGGGTCTGGGTTCGATTCCAATTTCGTCAATGTGTGTGTGGAGTTTGCATGTTCTCTCCGTGCCTCAGGGGGTTTTTCTCCGGGTTCTCCGGTTTCCTCCCCCGGTCCAAAAACATGCACGATAGATTGATTGGCACCTTGGAATATTGTCCCTAGTGTATGAATGTGTGAGTGTGCTTGTGCCCTGCGATGGGTTGGCATTCCATCCAGAATGTATCCTGCCTTAATGCCCATAGACGCCTGAGATAGGCACAGACTCCCCGTGACCCGAGGGAAGATCTGATATAGAGGTAGAAGATGAATGAATGAACGAACATGTCTAGAAGTACTTCTTAACATTTCTTAGTGTTTTATATATACAGAAGGTTATTTTGGAAATGTAATAGGTTACAGATTAGAAATGACGCTATTCAAAATGTACTAAGTAGCATAACTTTTTAATTACTTTATAAAAGTAACTGATTACTTTTTGATTACTTACATTTGTCCACTAGGTGGCGCTTTAAGTTAACATTCTAAGAAAAAATGTTCCAAAAATAGTTTATATTTTTCAAAATGAAAGTGCAGAAGATTGTCATCATTGAAATCAAAATCACGATTGTGTTGGAAATCATGCCGTCGTCTAAAGCACTGACTTTACATGAAAATGTTCAGATGTAACTCTATTTGTAATCTTTACGATTTTCATAAATAACTGTAAAATAATTACACATTTTTTGTCAGTAACTAACGAATTACTGTTAGATTTTTTTTCAGTATATATATATATATATATATATATATATATATATATATATATATATATATATATATATATATATATATATATATATATATATATATATATATATATATATATATATATATACACATACAGACACACACACACACAACACACACACACACACACACACACACATATATAAAACAGTAAATGATGCAACAAAAGGCCAGGAATCATACATACCTTTTAATATCAATGCTGTTTTCCACGAATAAAAAAAATGATTCAATTAAAATTGCTAAAAGTTTCTATTTCTAAAATCTTCGGTTCAAAGAGACGCAGACGTGTTCATTACTCCAGCGTCTGCCTGCTGATCCGTGCTCAGAGCGAATGAATCATGCGCACACTCCGCGTTCTCTGTGGTAAAATAACTGTGGTGCTGGAATTTGAGGACCTCGTTTCCCCAGCTAGTCCAATCACGCTGGAGATTTCGAGCAAACATTTCCAGACACTTGGCGTTAGAGCGGATGTATGGCTTCAGAACAGCTGGAACGCAATAAAGACACCAGAGGGTTCATTAGAATAGGATCCAAACTGAATAAAGTACGAAATACTTCTCATCAATATGCGAAAGTAAAATAGTAAAATAGTCTTTGGTTACTGATATTTATGGTGTCAATGTTTACATTGACATATGTGTGTGTGTGTGGGGGGGGTGTGGGGGGCACGGTGGCTTAGTGGTTAGCACGTTCGCCTCACACCGCCAGGGTCTGGGTTCGATTCAAATAGTTCTCCCCGTGCCTCAGGGGGTTTTTCTCCGGGTTCTCTGGTTTCCTCCTCCTGGTCCTAAAAACATGCATGGTAGGTTGATTGGCACCTTGGAAAATTGTCCCTAGTTGTATGAATGTGTGTGTGTGTGTGTCCTGCGATGGGTTGGCATTCCATCCAGGGTGTATCCTGCCTTAATGTCCATAGATGCCTGAGCACAGGCTCCCCGTGACCCGAGGGAAGATCGGATATAGCGGTAGAAGATGAATGAATGAATGTGTGTGTTTGTGTGTGTGTGTGTGTATACAGACGTGGACAAAATTGTTGGTACCCTTTGGTCAATGAAAGAAAAAGTCACAATGGTCACAGAAATAACTTTAATCTGACAAAAGTAATAATAAATAAAAATTCTATAAATGTTAACCAATGAAAGTCAGACATTGTTTTTCAACCATGCTTCAACAGAATTATGTAAAAAAATAAACTCATGAAACAGGCATGGACAAAAATGATGGTACCCCTAACTTAATATTTTGTTGCGCAACCTTTTGAGGCAATCACTGCAATCAAACGCTTCCTGTAACTGTCAATGAGACATCTGCACCTCTCAGCAGGTATTTTGGCCCACTCCTCATGAGCAAACTGCTCCAGTTGTGTCCGGTTTGAAGGGTGCCTTTTCCAGACTGCATGTTTCAGCTCCTTCCAAAGATGCTCAATAGGATTGAGGTCAGGGCTCATAGACGGCCACTTTAGAATAGTCCAATTTTTTCCTCTTAGCCATTCTTGGGTGTTTTTAGCTGTGTGTTTTGGGTCATTGTCCTGTTGCAAGACCCATGACCTGCGACTGAGACCAAGCTTTCTGACACTGGCTAGTACATTTCTCTCTAGAATTCCTTGATAGTCTTGAGATTTCATTGTACCCTGCACAGATTCAAGACACCCTGTGCCAGACGCAGCAAAGCAGCCCCAGAACATAACAGAGCCTCCTCCATGTTTCACAGTAGGGACAGTGTTCTTTTCTTGATATGCTTCATTTTTTCGTCTGTGAACATACAGCTGATGTGCCTTGGCAAAAACTTCGATTTTTGTCTCATCTGTCCACAGGACATTCTCCCAGAAGCTTTGTGGCTTGTCAACATGTAGTTTGGCATATTCCAGTCTTGCTTTTTTATGATTCGTTTTCAACAATGGTGTCCTCCTTGGTCGTCTCCCATGTAGTCCACTTTGGCTCAAACAACGACGGATGGTGCGATCTGACACTGATGTTCCTTGAGCATGAAGTTCACCTTGAATCTCTTTAGAAGTCTTTCTAGGCTCTTTTGTTACCATTCGGATTATCCGTCTCTTAGATTTGTCATCAATTTTCCTCCTGCGGCCACGTCCAGGGAGGTTGGCTACAGTCCCATGGATCTTAAACTTCTGAATAATATGTGCAACTGTACTCACAGGAACATCTAGTTGCTTGGAGATGGTCTTATAGCCTTTACCTTTAACATGCTTGTCTATAATTTTCTTTCTGATCTCTTGAGACAGCTCTTTCCTTTGCTTCCTCTGGTCCATGTCGAGTGTGGTACACACCATATCACCAAACAACACAGTGATTACCTGGAGCCATATATATAGGCCCAATGGCTGATTACAAGGTTGTAGACACCTGTGATGCTAATTAGTGGACACACCTTCAATTAACATGTCCCTTTGGTCACATTATTTTCTGTGTTTTCTAGGGGTACCATCATTTTTGTCCATGCCTGTTTCATGAGTTTATTTTTTTACATAATTCTGTTGAAGCATGGTTGAAAAACAATGTCTGACTTTCATTGGTTAACATTTATAGAATTTTTATTTATTATTACTTTTGTCAGATTAAAGTTATTTCTGTGACCATTGTGACTTTTTCTTTCATTGACCAAAGGGTACCAACAATTTTGTCCACGTCTGTATATATATGTGCATGTATGTATGTATATTTTTTGAAACAATCTTATTACACAGGATTGTCTAGAGGTAAAGGTAGTCTTTTTGCTTTTAAAGGAGTCTTTTTGCTCTCTGTTAGAAGAAGTGTCATTATTCCATCTGACTTCAGACAGGACGGACGCCGAAGTGCAGTCCTGTCACTCAAACTCTTCCCATTAAGCTTTTTTCGACTCGGGTGCAGAATTTAAATGCACCCGAAAGTAAAATTCATGAGCGCGGAGGTGTACAAACAGTGTACCTAAATATCGATGCTTTAGATGAATACACAAGTTGCCGCCTGATATATTCACTGCAACTAAATGCATTTTGACTAGAATGTATTATTATATGTATTATACTTGATTAAGGTCCGGTATACCTGAGAGAGCTGGCTTCTGAGAGTGTAGTGTTGAGGGGATGCTAATGATCAGCCTCTGCTCTGGGATCTCCCACTCTGGAGGCCTGTAACAAATCGGGCAGACGTTTGTACATGTCGCTATACACCAAGATCAAGCCTTTGAGGTCGACATTACAAGTGTAATTCGTTGTTGTGTTGTATGGAAGGCTGCAGCTATCCATTATGTCTGCAAATCACGTGACAACCTATGAATACAATTTCCTGGGTAAAGGGGATTAGTCCACAGGTCTAGTTACATGTCCGTAATATGTTCATATTCACCCGAAAACGACAAGATTTGTCCCTCTAAACCTGTAAAAGCCGCCCTTGCAGTTTTTTCCGACCGTTAAAATACTGAAAAATGATTGGCCGATGTATGAATACATTCTACCAGTGTTCTTGTGAGGTTCCTCACACTAGCTATGAAAGATAAATAAGATAACTCGGATAAATAAAGATAACTCATAAACGTGTGTGCACGAAATCCCAACCAATATGTCTGGATGTTTACAGTTGAGGCCGTTACCTAGTCGTGTCGTCACTGTTAGCGCACAACCTTCCAAGTAATAACACTTCATAAGGTTTCTTGTGTGGCGAATCCAGAGGGAAAACTACCTCCCCTTTCCGGGTCACCTACACAAAGTGAAGCACAAATAAATAGATAAATAATTGGTTACTAAAGAGGGAAAAAAAAAAAATTTAATAAAATACATTATAATAAAATAAATGTTCATTATTTTATTAAAATGAATACATTTGACAATTTTAATCAAATACATATAATAATATTTATATATATAATTTTTATTAATTATAATAAATAAAATAAAATAAAAATCAATCATGCAGATAAAGGTGAAGAATAAACAAAACAAACAAAAAAATATTTGCGAGATTTTTGCATGTTGAAATGTTTATTGGTACCATTTCATTTCTAGATTTTCACACACGACAGCGAGATATAGAGCTATAAGAAAGGACAGAGGAAAAATTGGGTACCAGGAAGTATATAAAAAGGCGGGAAAAGGACTCGATCACCTCAGGTCCCGAGCACAAGGTGTTTAGACGCCTTGTTTAAGCAGGCTGAAGGGGGGGTGTAGCTCAGTGGTTTAAGGGGCAGGGCAATTGACCAGAAGGTCGGGGGTTCGAGCCCACGCTGCCGTAAGTTGTGTCCCTTACCCCTCTGTGATCGCTGTATCATGGTTGACCCCAGCTTCCAAAGAAGAAAAGAATTTCACTGTGCTGTAATGTATATGTGACAAAATAAAGGCTAGTCGACTGGGAGATGGTTAAGGCATTGGACTCTGCCACTAGTGGGCCCTTGAGCAAGGCCCTTAACTGCTCGTTTTAAGTCACTCTGGATAAGGGAGTCTGCCAAATAAATGTATATAAAAGTCTGCTGTAAATGTAATGTCTAGACATGCATTTTGAGATGCATTTCTGATCACTCCAGCTGTACAGAGTGCTTGATGTTTTTTGCTTTCTGCACCATCCTCAATGCTGAGACTGTGTGCATATATATATATTATATATATATATATTATATATATATATATATATATATATATATGTGCGTCTATGGGCATTAAGGCAGGATACACCCTGGATGGAATGCCAACCCATCACAGGACACACACACACACACACACACACACACACACACACATTCATACACTAGGGACAATTTTCCAAGGTGCCAATCAACCTACCGTGCATGTTTGTTGGACCGGGAGGAAACCAGAGAACCCGGAGGAAAAAAAACCCCCTGAGGCACGGGGAGAACATGCAAACTCCACACACACATGGCCAGAGACGGGAATCGAACCCGGACCCTGGCGGTGTGAGTGTGAGGCGAACGTGCTAACCACTAAACCACCATATATATATTCGGATGAACATTCATGTAAACCACGTGCGTTTTTGATGATTTCACTACCTTCACCCAGAGCCACTCTGCAAGCAGCTTTACTCCCCAGTGAGGGTACAGTTCCTCCTTCACGTAGCGGAGATGGCGAGGGCGGTTGGTTACCCAGGTAACCACGACACATCCTGCTGCACTCAACTCTGGCACCAGGAAGCTGTTTGAGCTGAGAGGATGGCAGAAAACTGTACCTGTAGTGGGGTGACAGGCAAGTGGTCATGGTTTAGTCATCACAAAACCACACTTGTTGATTCTCCTCATAACAAGACCTCCTTTAATAATAATGGCCTCGTTACAGAGAGATACATTTTCCCCACTGTATCTAAAATCGAATGAAAAAAATCGGAGATTCAATTTATATGGCATATCGCCCGGCTCTGCTGTATTACTGCATCATTTAATCTCTATTGTTGAGTATTGCCTATAGGCTAAATGTATAGTCTTGTGTATATAATGCATATATATATATATATATATAGATATATATATATATAGATATATATATATATATATATATATGCAAAATATATATATGCAATGATAACCATTTCAACTTTACCTACTGCTCCTTTTCACAGATTTATTTTCCCAGGGTGGATCAAGAACTATTAGGTCATATTTGTCTCCGCCTGGAAAAAACAAACAAACAAATAAAGAAAAACATGCATACTTTTTTTACAAGTGCCACAACATCTCTGTCAGGACTATATGTTGAATGTATATAGGGAAGAAGACGGATCTCGATCTCATAACTACGTGCCACCATTTCCCAATATAGTTTTGGCGCACAGTTCGCCCGTACACACAATTCCAGGTAAATAACATTTATTACTGGAGAGTCCAGAATCACTAAATGCCAAATTGAAAAGACTTGAATTATAAACCACATGTATAAAAAGAAAACTATTTATGAAGGATGTATACATATGACGGATCTGAGGACTATTACCTTAAACCAGGGGGGGTCAAACTCATTATCACTGTTGCCCACATCAGCATTACGGTTGGCCTCGAAGGGCCAGTTGTAACTATATTACAGTATATAGTGTTTGATGAGCGACGTCGCCTCATAACACAAAACACACAGCGCTTTTTTTTTTCTCCTTCAAGCACAAACATGTATTTCCCATCTTTCATTCATCCATTCACAAACCCCCCCCCCCCCCCTCTCCCCAGGGAAACGCTGCTGTGGGATACGCTGCACTCTAGTGGTGGCATAGTGTCACTTCGCTGGTAAACATGGTCGGATGCATTGTGGGTGGTGTAGTTTAACGTCAAGGCACGCTTTAAAGTAGACGAGGACATCTGTAAAAAGGAAACCTGGAAACATCTGTAGGTCGGAAATCTGCAAACATCTGTAGGTCGGCATTTCTTTTACCCTGCATGCAATCGGTGCTACAGATAACCACCTCTCTAATTACCTTCCTGCTGCACTTAGAAACATTAGGTCATATTTATCCTGGAAACATTCATTCATTCATCTTCTACCGCTTTATCCGATCTTCCCTCGGCTCACGGGGAGTCTGTGCCTATCTCAGGCGTCTATGGGCATTAAGGCAGGATACACCCTGGATGGAATGCCAACCCATTGCAGCGCACACACACACACACACACACACACACACACACACACACACACACACACACACACACACACACACACACTCACTCACATTCACACACACACACATTCATACACACGGGACAATTTTCCAAGGTGCCAATCAACCTACCGTGCATGTTTTTGGGACCGGGGAGGAAACCGGAGAACCCGGAGAAAAAGCCCCTGAGGCACGGGGAGAACATGCAAACTCCACACACACACATGGTCGAGACGGGAATCGAACCCGGACCCTGGCGGTGTGAGGCGAAGGCGAACGTGAGGCTAACCCTATCCTGTAAACATACTAAATAAAAAGAATTCAGATGTAACATTAAATAATAAACTTACTGCGAATGAGGGGCTGTAACCGTGTGACATCCGACAACAGGAAACGGCTCCGCGGAGGCAGGAAATACGTCTCCCCCATTAGGGTTACCTCGCGCGCAAAGTCGTCCGGGTTTTCTGTGAGACATGAGAACAAATCCAGGCGCGCGTCGGCGTCTGCGCGGCCATTAACAGCCTGCACGAGCGGCGCATCGGAATCCCCCATTTCCAGCAGCTGCTTGGCCATGTCACACAGTGCAGCCAGCTGGCACGTGTGATCCGCCATTCGTTTAGGCGGCGCTGTGTGTAAATCTGCTGTCAAATGACCGCAGCGATGTCCAGTTTCCAATAGGGACTGAGTGCCCTCTAGAACCAACAGCCTGACCTGTCGTACAGAGGCAACAACGCAGGAATTACAGTCTATTACGATTTCACATAAAAATAGCTTTTTTTTTTCTTCCTGCAAGCAAGAAACGTTTACCTTTTTATGGTACGCTTCAGCGTCTAACTCCCCCTGATTCAGCTCGCTTCGTTTACGCTTCCTCTTCTGAAAGAGAAATGGATTATTCTTTGACATAACCTGCACTTAGTCTATTATTTTTGTAATAGTGCCACAACACGGGGGGATGGTGGTTTAGTGGTTAGCACGTTCGCCTCACACCGTCAGGGTCCGGGTTCGATTCTCGTCTCGGCCATGTGTGTGTGTGTGTGTGTGGAGTTTGCATGTTCTCCCCGTGCCTCCGGGAGTTTTTCTCCGGGTTCACCGGTTTCCTCCCCGGTCCAAACACATGCACGGTAGGTTGATTGGTACCTTGGAAAATTGTCCCTAGTGTATGAATGTGTCTGTGAGTGTGTGTGTGTGTGTGTGTGTGTGTGTGTCCTGCGATGGGTTGGCATTCCATCCAGGGTGTATCCTGCCTTAATGCCCATATACGCCTGAGATAAACACAGGCTCCCTGTGACCCGAGGGAAGATCGGATAAAGTGGTAGAAGATGAATGAATGAATGAACGAATGCCACAAGACTATGATACAAATCAAGACATACCCTATAACCAGTGCCGGGAGTCACTTGTTACATGTAACAGCGTTCTGTAATTTAATTACAAAATAACGGTAATTCGTTACGGTTACTGAAAAAAAAACGTGTAATTAAACTACAGGTACTTTTGAATATGCTAAAGATCACGAATACCAAAAACACCTCGTCAACAATTTGATTAAAGATCCTTGTCAATATCGAAAAATATGACGTACGTTTTCCGAGGGTTTTAATTTTTTTTTTTTTCCTCCCTTAGAATGTTAATGTCAGTAAGCGCCACCTAGTGGACACATTAAAGCAATCGAAAAGTAATCGTTTACTTTACGTTTAGAAAGTAACTGAAAACTACTTCACTACTTGAATAGGGTCATTTGTAATCTGCTAATCTTTTTACAATTCCAAAGTAACCTTCCCAACGCTGCCTATAACAGGGATCGGTCTTTTACTGACCTCAGAACAGAACCTCACCCCGAACATTAATGCACCTACAATGAAAAAAAAAAACCCAAAACATCGTCTTACTTGAAAAAATGTGCATAAGAGCAGAACGAAACTGCTTTTAAACAGCTTTGTTGTATTCTGTATGTTCAGTAAATGCTTGGCTCTTTAATTAGACCCAGTATGAATATTCTGCCCCACTCTATGATGACGATGAGACCACAGACTAATGTCTGTACGAGATCACACTCCTGATACACAACTAAATGACCAAGCATAGAAGGCAATGCACAATAGCCATGCAGAATATTGTAATATTATAGTACAGCGATTATTCAGATAGTTTTTTTTTAATGTGATATGCCTGGAAAAACTTCATCTATATCTAAATCAGCTGTCAGATTTAAGGACAAGTCTGTAATGCAGGGGGTGACTCAGTGACGTCACAATGATCCCATCTTCGGACGTGTACAGGGAGTGAGTGGGGTAGGCAGGTTTATCCTGATCATAATATTAATGATCTATTAAATGATTGCCAAAGTGTACAAAAGGGGAAGTAGATGCAAAACGTGTGTGTGTGTGTGTGTGTGGGGGGGGGGGGGGGTGTGTTGTTGCATGGTTCCGTGATCTTACCTTTTGTGTGTTTAGGTCAGTTCTGGCATCCTCGCGTGTTTGCCACGTGGATTTGCTGACTATGTGGGGCTTCTGTATATCGAAGTATTGCTTCTTGAAACTGCATTTGAAGTGTCCATTGTTGACACTGTAGCACCGCTGAAACCCTTCGTTTATGAAAGCACATGCGTCCAAAAGCCAACCCCGGTCATCTGACAACAGGACAGACATTTGGTGAGGAAGGGGAGGAGAAAAAAAAAAACAACAACAACTCAAGATCGAGATGAAATAATAACGTGCATGCCAAAAGCAAAGAGGTGTCGAGTCACTGATCCGAGTGCATGAGCTGAATTCAACGCAGAACATGTGCAAGGGCTTTTATTTTGTGTTTTGTTGGTAGGGCTGAGACAGAGACAGAGCAGCCCAGGCTCCTACTACAGAAAGGCTTCGCTTCCTACAGAACTCGGGGTTGCCAGGTGATGATTTTCACCCGTTTCATCTTATTGGAATGCAGTAAGATGTGAATTAAATGTGAATTAAAACTTTATATATATATTTAGTGTGTAATTATTTCATCGTTTGAGCTATTTAAAGAATAGCTTTGATGTTTAATTCTCAAATACCATTGTTCAGTATGGTGATTCGTTTTCTAATACTATTAGTGACAGGATCATTTTAGTGACTCAAAGTGATTATTATTATTATTTTTTTTTTTTAGCTCCTAAAATTGCTGAATTGCTCAGTTGTAAATCCTACTAGGGTTGTGCCGGTCCCAAGCCCGGATAAATTCATTCATTCATTCATCTTCTACCGCTTTATCCAATCTTCCCTCGGGTCACGGGGAGCCTAGCTGTGCCTATCTCAGGCGTCTATGGGCATTAAGGCAGGATACACCCTGGATGGAATGCCAACCCATTGCAGGGCACACACACACATTTACACAAACATTCACACACTAGGGACAATTTTCCAAGGTGCCAAGCAACCTACCGTACATGTTTTGGGACCTGGGAGGAAACTGGAGAACCCGGAGAAAAACCCCCTGAGGCACGGGGAGAAAATCCAAACTCCACACACACACATGGCCGAGACGGGAATCGAACCCGGACCCTGGCGGTGTGAGGCGAACGTGCTAAGCCACCGTGCCCCCTCCGGATAAATTCAATTTGTTTATTTCTATATAACATTATAGCACAAGGTGAAGGGTTGCATAAGGAAGGGTATCGAGAGTAAGGGTTTGATTCCCGTCTCGGCCATGTGTGTATGGAGTTTGCATGTTCTCCCCGTGCCTCAGGGAGTTTTTCTCCGGGTTCTCCGGTTTCCCCGGGTCCAAAAACATGCACGGTATGTTGATTGGCACCTTGGAAAATTGTCCCTAGTGTGTGAATGTGTGTGTGTGTGCCCTGCGATGTGTTGGCATTCCATCCAGGGTGTATCCTGCCTTAGTGCCCATAGATGCCTGAGATATGCACAGGCTCCCCGTGACCCGAGGGAAGAAGATGAATGAATGAATGAATGATTTGTGGTAATACTATATTTTCCTCCATTATCCATTTCACATATATATCCTATGACAGGCCAAATACTACATTTGACCGTTGGGCCCTAATTTCAGCATCTCTGGGCTACATAATCATTGGCTAAGCAAACAAATGATGTTGTTTTTAGAAGAATATATAAAGTAATAAAACACTATCACAGTACTTAAATCGTTTTACATTGTTTTTTATATCGACGGCGGTGTTTTGAACAGGATGCAAGAATTGGCGCGATCGATTCGACATGGTTGCCAGTAGTAATAAAAACACCGCTCATGAATACAGGCTTGAAAAACCGTGTTGTTATGGAACACTGCATCGATTGCTGTTAATTACCGGATGCGAGTGATGTTTACCGACAATGGCAAAACAAACAAACAAACAAACAAAAAACAATTGTGCTGTACAGTTCTGAGAGGACTTGGCAACCTAGCTGTAGTGAGCACGCACGATAAACACGGGTACAAATACGCTTAATAAGGAGACGTGTGTGTGTGTGTGTAAGCTCCTGGGGTGTTTTGACAGAGCGCTGGGACTCTGAGCTCCTCGAAATGTTCAAAGCAGTAACAGACACGAGTTAGGGGAGGGGGAAAAAACCCGTTTCTGCCTGTGGAGAGGCGAGCTATTTCCGTTTATGCTGAGGGGAAATGTGTGTATTCGAAGGCGCTTTGAGCAGTTGAAGTCAAACCCGGAGCGGAGCAGAAACATGGCGGCGGCGGCAAGGGCAGCGAAAGTTCCCCCATTGGAGGCTTCTCGAGGCAGCCGGGTGGTTTGTGTGTTTGACTGTCGGCCTCAACGTAAAGACGCGTCGGAGAAGATGCTGGATGTCGCCCGTATGAGCTACAAGCAGTTCCTGTGCGCTGTGCGCAAGGTGGGTGGGTTTCCGCTAGTCTTAAATCGAATTAGCGCGCTAGCCGCATCAAAACCCCGTTAGGTGTGTGTGTGTGTGTGTGTGTGTGTGTGTGTGTGTGTGTGTGTGTGTGTGTGTGTGAGAGTGAGAGTGAACCAACTCCAACTCACATGTACAGTCACATGTACAGTCGCTCCTCTCACCCTGAGGCACCTTATTCATCTCCTGAACTAGTTCTCGAACTTTTCTCATTTGTCTTATTTCACTTATTTTACGCCAAACAAAATTCAGTGGAATGATCATAAATACATTTGGCAGAAGGTCTTCATGCTTCTTGTCCTTGCTCTGGGATATTCCATTAGTTTACCATGGGGGGCAGTTCATGAAAAGCATCCTAAATGAGGGACCGGAGAGATATGTTCTAGCAATATATTGTATTTTTGCACCAAAGTAGGCTTTTCCTACATCCAAACATGTTTTATGTTGTCTTTTGAAACTACATACATTTGCATGCTTTCTAAAAAACTTGAACTATGTGATACGGCTTATTGCGCATATATATATATGTGTGTATATGTATATATGTGTATATATATCTCGGATCAAGGGGGAGTCTGTGCCTATCGCAGGAGTCTATGGCATTAAGGCAGGATACACCCTGGATGGAATGCCAACACATCGCAGGGCACCCACTCTCATATTCATACACTAGGGACAATTTTCCAAGGTGCCAATCAACCTACCATGCATGTTTTTGGACCGGGGGAAACCGGAGAACCCGGAGAAAAACCCCCTGAGGCACGGGGAGAACGTGCAAACGCCACACACACATGGCTGAGACGGAAATCGAACATCGACCCTGGCGGTGTGAGGCGAACGTGCTAACCACTTAGCCTGTGTATATGTGTGTGTGTGTGTGTGTGTGTGTGTGGGGCTACATATTTGAATATTTGTATTATTTGATGCCTTCAGTGGTGCACTTTAAGACTAGTGTCACTGTCATTTCAGGAATTTTCTATCTCCGTAAATGAAAGTTTTGTGATTACAACGACCGATCGCCGGGAGATCGATTCGGATGTTTACGGTAAGAAAAAAAACAACACATTATAACTATTAAATAGCGTATTTGCTAAAAATGACCGTTGATCAGGTTCATGAAAAATGGTAGATTTCCATATAACCAGTACTGCTTACAAATGTGTGTGTGTGTGTATACGCCTCTGTAATCCATTTTAACAGAGTACTGTATTCAGTCATATGTCTCGCCTTGACCAAATTATCTTCCGTTTTTTTTTATTGTGCCTTTGTAGATGAATTGTCAGATGGAAAAACTTTACACCTGCTGCAGTCTGTGGATCAGGAGCTGGCTGTGGCAACTGAAGAACGAATTAAATACGTTCCTCATTTCCACACCATTGTGCAGAGCGGCCAGTACGAGTACTACGCCAGCGAAGGGCAGAAGGCACTCCGTACGTCTTTCTCCTGTGCGGTGTATTGGAAAGCATTAGAACTTTTCTTTATGGGATGTGTCTATTAATGGGTGCGTCTGTGTGTGTTCATACTTTAGCATACGCGTTTGCCGAGCTTATTGATAATGCACTTTCGGCAACCTCACAGAATCCAGGAAATCGGAGCATCGACATAAGATTGGTAAACCATTTCATTGGAATGTCACATGAAGCTAATCATTAAACTCTTCGCGCTTCATTGACTGTTGTTTTTGTACTCTGTTTTTATTGTGTGTGTGTGTGTGTGTGTGTTAGTATTTTGATGAGTCTCAGGGTGGACCGGCAATAGTAGTGATGGATAATGGCCGTGGCATGACCTCTAAAGAGTTAAACAACTGGGCCGTTTATCGCCTTTCCAAATTCAACCGAGATGACCGCACGTTCCGAAGGTAACCAGCACACTGGAAAACAACGTTTTATTACTTAAAGAATCATATTATTTCATGGGTTCCACTATCCATTAAGAATATTGGGATGTGCTCTGATGTATACATCCCTTGGAGAAACTTGCAAATGTTGTTTATTAATAGTGACGAATCAAGATACGTGCGTCCTGGTGCAGTCCCTCGCAGTCTGAATAGTGACATTTCCTACTTTGGCGTCGGAGGCAAACAGGCTGTGTTTTATATAGGCCAGTGCGTACGGGTAAGTGCCGCACCCACATGCCGACCCAGGCGGATACCCTTCTGTGTCTATTTTATACAAGGCTTTTCTAAATCAATGAAAACACTTGGAACCATGTTGTAATGTTGCATAATGGGAACCTTTCCTAAATACATTACCTCTCTAACTGGGTTAATATCACTTCATTGAAATTTTGTTAAGATGATTTGGATGAGTGGCAGATGATAACGTTAAATTTGAATTGTAATGAAAATGGGAAACACTGAATAACAACATCATGATTATCGGTAGAGATTTGGCACAAGTAGGGGCACGGTGGTTTAGTGGTTAGCACGTTCGCCTCACACCGCCAGGGTCCGGGTTCGATTCCCGTCTCGGCTATGTGTGTGTGGAGTTTGCATGTTCTCCCCGTGCCTCAGGGGGTTTTTCTCCGGGTTCTCCGGTTTCCCTCCGGTCCAAAAACATGCATGGTATTTTGATTGGCACATTGGAAAATTGTCCCTAGTGTGTGAGTGTGTTTGTGCCCTGTAATGGGTTGGCATTCCATCCAGGGTGTATCCTGCCTTAATGCCCATAGACGCCTGAGATACGCACAGGCTCCCCGTGACCCGAGGGAAGATCGGATATATCGGTAGAAGATGAATGAATGAATGATTTGGCACAGACATGGAGATCTTTCTCTGTTATTCACAACATAAATAATTGAGAGCAGAAATTAATGCTTTCTTTCTTTCTTAGCCATTATCAAGGTTACTATTTGTAAGGGTTAATCTCTAACTGTGTGTTTTTTTTCCCTCTTACATATAGTAACCTCAATGTTCATTCCTGCTATTTATGGTTTTGTATTATTTTATGCAAATAGAATGTGTGTGTCTTATATACTGTATTTATTTATTTATTAATTTTCCTTATAGATTATAAGCAAGCCAGTTGGCTCTCCAGATGTACACGAGTTTGTCATGTCCAAAGAAGATTTTGAGCAGAAGGAGAAAACCAACAAAGAAATTTATTCTGGTATTATTCGGAACAGAAAGGTAAACAGGCATGCTTGAGTCATTTTAATAGAATATAAATATAAAGTACTGATGTCTTAGCTGAATGGCATATTCATTTCCCCCCTCTTTATCATTTGTAATCTTAGAACGTATCTTGTATCTCGGGCTGGGTGGTGTTGAGGTATTGCGATTTTTAATAGTGTTTCCTCTGAGGTTTGGAATCGGGTTGGATGCTGAACAAAACTGTTTCAGCACCACTAATTAATTCAGTGCTCAAATTTTTAAACCCCGCCCCCGACGCTGCTGTGGGGTGTCGTATCGCTGAGGTCATGTTTCCAATACACACCAAAGCCCAGGTTCATAAAAGTTCTACCCACTCTTGTTTCAAGACTTGGCGTATTTTTCATAAGTAGCTTTTCCCCGAATGTACATTGAACACATATAAAAGCTTCACCCTCTCTTGAACAATATTGGCTTTCGTATTTCATTAAAAATTTCTGCAAAAAATAGTTAAAGTATATTTAACTAGAGAATTTAATTAATTATTTTTTAAGCACCGTGTTTACCCTAAAAAATACAATGTTTCTTAACCAGATGGTCTTTATAATTAATAATTAGATTGTTGCTCTAAAAATGATGCGATGTTTGTTTAAAATAAAACATTGAAATTGGTCAAACATTCTGAATACATTTTTATTCTGATGCCCAGCCAGGAGACCACTCTCATGTCCAAGTGGAAGAGGAGTGTTACCTGCAATCTCTTGTTTTGGAAGAGACCGGCAAGGACAGTTTTACAACGATAGTCATAACTGCAGTCCAGCCAGAACACGTCGCGTACCTGAAACAGGATTTCAGCTCATGGACCCGAGAGCTGGCGTGAGTATTGTAGCATGAGTACACACTGCTTATACACAGTGTGTTAAATCCAATTTAATCTTTTTTGTTTTTTTTTTTTTTTTTTTTTTTTTACACCATTTCAAGGCATATCTATCATTACTATGTTCATGGCATTCATGGGAATAACAATAGAGGTGCACGAACCCCTGAAACTATGTCAAACATCGACATCCAGGTATGTAAATCTTCATCCGCTTTTTTATGTTTTATCTTCATCCGCTGCCAGACGCGTCGTATTGCTTAACGAAAAAAACACGATCTTCGTATAAAGTCTTTTTATTCCCTCTTGCTTTGTTGTGCAACTAAATTAATGTGTGTATATATATATATATAAAAGCATTTTTTTCTTTTTTGATTTGTTTTCGTGTAGCTGCTATAGGAGGCGTAAGAATAAAATATATTGAATTTTAATAATCTTGTACTTCAGTGCTTACTTGACTAAGAGTTAACAAAATAATAAGAGTTAATAAAAGAAACCGTGCATATTTGTTTGTTTGTTTATTTTACTCCCAGATCTGTCTCAATGATCGGTCTCCTCGACTGCCAAGGTTTCTTAATCTAAGAGAGATTGACAACGACATGCAGACTCTGTATATAAACTCCAGCGTGGCAGAGTTTGAGTTTAAAGCCAGCAAAGATGGAGACGCCAAAGTAGAAGGACTTCTTCGATATCATCCGTTCCTCTATGATCGGGAAACCTATCCAGAGGACCCATATGCAGCCGCGCCAGGTATTTGTTGCTGCAAAACGCTGTGGTCGTCATGTGCGCCCTCACGCTTGACGAAAATAGTAACAGTCCACCAGCAAAATAACCCACACTCACACCTCCTCTGTGGTTCACGGTAGGAATCACACATTCAGGAACTGTTAACCCTGTTTTATTTTTAATAAAGCCATGATTGAAAAATGTCAAATTTGGATTTGACAGACTCATTTTTCATAGAGATGTTGTTGTTGTTGTTGTTTTTCACTGAACAGTGGATGTGAAAATGCATCTGTCATTTGTATTCGTTGAAGCATTTATGTAGATCAAGAAGTTTCTGATTCCTGTGATTCTTATATAGTTATCCTCTGCAGCAGAGGTAGCTCTTGGTCTTGCTTTCCAGGACTGGTCCTCATGAGATCACGTTTGATCACTGTATGTGATGATGTTGGAGATTACAATTACAATGTGTTTAAGTTCTTGAGATTTTCTGGATTGTTTGACCTTCTTACAGTAATCATGGTCTGCCTTTTCTATTCACTTAAATGTTCCTTTCCATAATATGGATTTGTTCAGTATTCGTAGTAGCATTTGTGTATGTGTGTTTGTATCAAATGTCACTCTTCTACACAAGACAACTAATGAACTAAAGCTCATTAAGAAAGCATAAAATGTCACAAGTGTGACTTTGTGTGTTTGCTTTTTTGATTTGATTTTACATGATTTTACATTTTTCCTACAACCAAAGTTGATTTTAAAGAGCCGTGCGCTTGAATGCATTCACTTTTAGATGTGATGTACTAACGACCCATGCCTTCGTTTCCACACGTCTCTCACCTCCAGATAGTGACGAAGACTGTATCGTTTCACACGCTGAGGGACGAGGGAAAAGACCCATCTTTGAATGCTTCTGGAATGGCCGCTTAATTCCTTATTCTTCTGTCAACGAGTAATGACTTCACTACATTTTGTTTAATGCTGTTCGAGTACAAGCTTGCAAACCTTGATACACTTTGTCTTTGTCTTTAGTGAGCTAGTTGTGATGATGTAAACTATTGCTTGTTTTAGGTTCGACTGGTGTACAAGACCAAAGAAAGACAGTTCACTATTAGAATGTTACAATAGGATCTCGGGCGTCCTGTTCACGAACGACCGCTTTCAAGTCAGCACCAACAAACTGACCTTCATGGATTTGGAGTTGCAGCTGCGTGACAAAGAAACCATCTTTACAAGAGTTCTCAATGGTCAGGTAAAGTACACGTATACATAAAGCTTGTTTCAGTGGAGTGAGTATAAAACCATGAATCTACTGTAGTATATTTCATTCATTCATTCATCTTCTACCGCTATATCCGATCGTCCCTCGGGTCACGGGGAGCCTGTGCGTATCTCAGGCGTCTATTGGCATTAAGGCAGGATACACCCTGGATGGAATGCCAACCCATCGCAGGGCACACACACATTCATACACTAGGGACAATTTTCCAAGGTGCAAATCAGCCTACCGTGCATGTTTTTGGACTGGGGAGGAAACCGGAGAACCCGGAGAAAAACCCCCTGAGGCACAGGGAGAACATACAAACTCCACACACACATAGCCGAGATAGGTATCGAACCCGGATCCTGGCGGTGTGAGTCGAACATGCTAACCACTAAGCCACCGAGCCCCCCTACTGTAGAATATTTACGAATTATAAATAAAATGGTATGTAGAGTTTATGCCATTTTGAATATCAATAGCTTTTACTACAGATCCGTGAAGGGCTTTTGTCTTTCAGTATGTTTAACTTTTTAATCCTTAAAAAAAAAAACAAAAAAAACAATATGTACGCGAAACAGTCTGCTACATACGGAACAATCAATTGCAACTTGAAGTGTTTTTGTTTTCGTTAATTATTTCATTGTCTGTCTTGCAGGAGCAAAGAGTTAAGATCAACCGCGAGTTCACAAACTGGTTGAAAGATTGCCATGAAAAACATGACAAACAGGTATCGCCATTATTCATTTATACTCCGTAAACACACTGAACGAACGCTGATTATGTCGTACTTATTTTGGGGCATGTGTGGTGTGGGTTATAGGTGAAGTTCCTTGGTTTCCAAGGTTCAATATCTCGCCCAGATGTGCAGCCTAAACGCTTGCAGTCACCATGGGCGAAGTACAAAGCCATTGTTTGGGATGGTAAAACCTACAAAGCTGGACAACAGGTAAGCGGTTAAAGTAAACACAATGTTGATGAATAAGATTAGTAATTATGTACTCTGTCTTCAGTAAGGGTTTTTTTTTCCTAAAAATAACATGTCTGGGTAAATACACTCCCTGTTTACCTGATTTTGGATCACCTCCATATTCAAATCAGCCAAACGTGAGCATGCAAATGAAAGGGACAAAATGTGATCTCAATGACTTTAGTATCTCAAAGCACAGTAAAACAAACCCCACCAGCATAAGGCCACTTTTGGTTGCAGTCATGAACATGAAGAGCACCAACTCAGTAAAACATCATTTATCATGCTGCCATTTCTGAATAAACACTATAAGTAATATTAATGAGTATATAGCGTTGGATTTACTTTACTTACAAGTTCCTTGTCCCTTAGGTGAAGATGATGAAAACTCAGCCTCATCTATATGGTACAATAGTTCATTTCCTGCTCTACGGGGACTATGAGAATGACGTCTATGCCACTGGGGGACACGTGAAAATTGCACTGGTAAGAAAACTTGCCAAATGAAAGTCATAACCGTGATCAGTTACCAGATCATCAGTTAGCATATTAAATGTATTTTTGTGTTGTGTTAAAGCAAGAGCAACAATCTATGTGTAAAAAAAAAAAAAAAAACGTAGAGTGTTGTCTCGGTCTGAGTGTAGTCTTTTCTCTCACCCTTTCGGTCTCTTATATAGTGTATTCCTGCCGTTGCCTAATTACAAACAGTGCGATTTCTCAGGATGGATTAATGCATGCTCTGCTTTTTATTTGGAATATACTGTGGTCTCAGTATCTGAGCGTAACCCTGAACATGTGTCGTCAGGAACCTAAGGAGTTGCACAACGAGGAGAAGATCATCCCCATTACCAAGATCGACAGGCAGGCGAAAAATGCTGACATCAAGGAATTCATTCAGCATGAACTGGACAAGTAAGGAAGGCGAATTTTTCATTTACTCGCTTAAAGGTCCTCTCTTCTTTTGCCCGTTGCTCTTTTTGTACTGGGACTGCATCTAATAGCACTTGTTCATCTCATTGCTACACACTGTGTCAGGACTGTCAATGTGTACCGAGACACGTATATAGCAACCAATGTCGCGGGTGATTATATTATAATGTGAGAATTTATGCTATTGAACTTTATTTGTGTCATTTTTATGAGTTGTGCTGTGGTCACATGACTGGTTGACTGAATAAACACTTAATTGAGATGTACAGGTTTTCCTTTTACTGTTGTGTATGAGTTGTGCTGAGTGTATTTGCACTATATACAAGCTTACATAACCTTAGTAATTTAATCTACCGTTTGTTTTGAAATGTGGCATGTGTTTTTGTCATTAAAAAAGAATAAATGTGATCGGGTTAGTTTGTCGTTAAAATCAAAGCTTTAATATTGACAGCTTTACATTTTTTTTTTCTTATAGACTTCCTGATAAGTTGCGAATCACATGGCCTGAGGGAAACCCCTGGCAAGAGAAAGCTATTAAACCAGCTGGGACTTCCATGGGTACACACATGCATGCATACGTGCAATTTCACATTCTGCTTTTATACCAGCACACTTTGACCAAAACTTTGTGGACACCTGATGATCTTCCCCCATATAAAAGGTTGAGTGTTTGAAGGCTATATTTACATTTACAGCATTTAGCAGACGCCCTTATCCATGGAGACGTACAAATAGTGCTTTAGGTCTCCATCTAAGAATAAATTCATTCAGGTATGGTTGATACAAAACTTAAGGTACACAAGCATAGACACAGTTGAGTGTGTGTTTTTTTTTTTTTAATGGATTCCTGGATAGTGAGAGGAAAGAAGTGTGTTAGGAACGGTTTAGTCCTGATCATTTCTTCTGGAAATGAAAAAGCCCATATGCAGTATGTTTCTGCACAACCGATTGGTGCCCACGTTTGGTGTTGGACAACTAAAGTGGCCTGTACAGAGCATTGAGTAGAACCACACCACACACCTATGGGATGAAATGGAACCCCCCCCCCCGTCTCACAAACCTGTGGTCATATTGCGTACTTGGTACTTCTACAAAACACAATTAAGCTTGGTTGTTTGGTAACCCGTTTCCCTTCTCCACTCTCAGGTCCAATCCAGGTTGAGATTTTGAATAAAAAAGGGGAGACGATGTCAAAGTTACCAACTCAAAATACTAGTTACAAGAAATTACAGATTGACCTCAAGGTGGTCTGGCACTGTGAGTAGATTTACAATGCTTTCTGTATTTTTATTAGCTTAATTGTGAACTTGATCTACATTAAAGTAACGTGTTGCTGTGCTTTTATATCTTTTTTTATTTACCCGTTCTCTTTCTCAGCTGCTAAAGGGGACATCAAAACCAACTCTCACACTGCCGTGCACGCTAAGTGGGGGTACTGGTTCAGAAAAATGGGTAAAGTCCTAATTACACCACCACCAGAGACACACACACACCAACAGCTTTAGTAACCCAGTGGATGTTTTTAGTTCAGCTGCTGCCATGTAATTAATGGCATTTCTTCAATACTGCTTCCTTTATTTTTAAACCAAAATGTTCTCACTTTAAAACGCTAAATGAAGGAAGCGAGTTCATTTTACTGAAGAATTTCAGCGTTCATTTCCGTCATTAAATATGAACGCAACCACAGTATTTATTTATTTATTTATTTTATAGAATGACCCAAAATAAGAATGCTGGAGGAGTGAATGCTAAGAATGAGAGGGAAGTGGATAAGTCATTGCAGAAACCAAGATTAACTTAGCTGTCATTTTGAGCCCATTTGTACATTTAAAATAAAATGAAATGACCTTTTTTTTTTAAATACATCTCCAATAAATTTTTTTCTTTCTTTTTTTTCTTTTTTTTGGTGTCCAGAAAATCTTAATAAGCTGGGGTCATACACGCTTCACATGCAAGCTGTACTTGCTTGTGATGGCGATTCCCTGACGAGTGAGTTCTGTGGAAGACTACTGCCTAATTATACCCTCAACTTCAGTATTAAAGGTAACTCCGATCACTTATTTGTTTCTGTACATATGATTTGTTACATGAATCATTATATTTGCACATATCTCAAACATGCGCTGGCATTGAGTTACCGAGCTGAAAGCGTGTGTCAGTTTGAACTCTCGTCGGTCTCCTTTCAGAGAGCAGTGCGGCGACTTTTGTGGTGGGCGTGGTTCCTTTACCTGTTCAGGTTGGGGTGCCCTTCGTGTTGCCTCTGCAGTTTACAGATGAATTCAGTCATCCAACTCAGCCGCCTCCTGACATTAAACCCCAGCTAGAGTGCAGGTAAGTGGAAGAAAGTGTGTGTGTATATGTGTGTATATGTGTATATGTGTGTGTGTGTGTGTGTGTGTGTGTAATATATATCTATATATTTATATATCTATATATATATTTATCTGTCTGTCTGTCTATCAATAAAAATAAGATGTGTCTCTGCATTTTATTACACTTTTCATTAGGTCTGCTTTTTTTTTCTTTCCTTTCGCCATAATAAACGTGCATTAGTTCACTCAACCTGAGCTATGAACAGACAACTTTAAGTGGAAGTACCTTCAACATCCAAGACCTGAGAGCCACGGGTACAGTTACCAACCACCAGGACAAGGTCAGTGTGTTCTTATCTATGAGTTATAGAATAAATGTAATAGATAATGCATTTCCATTGCTTTATCACTTATATTATAAGTATTATTAGCATACACCTTCGTTATCAGGAACCATTGCATTGAAATGGTGGTGTTGATATACAACCTAAATTCTGTTGACAGCTACACACGGTAAAGGTAAAGATCCCAGACCTCACCCCAGACTGCCAGTCCTTCCAGATTAGTGTCCGTCCAGGTAAGTGTATACACACACACACACACACACACACACACACACACACACACACACGTACATACGTCTGTGCTCACGTATGCATATAAGAAGTTCCGACCACTCTTTTATTATTCTTTGATTTTTATTTGTCTAAGACTTTTAACTTTGTTTTTTATTTCTTTAAGATTTAATTTTTTTTTTTTTTTTTTTTTAAATGAACGTAATCTTAAAGCACCGTTACAAGTTATGTCACAAAGTTTAAATTGACAAACATCATACTTTACTGTTTCAAACCACGAGTATGTCTTTCTTGAAAAGCTCCCGTGACGTTCTTTCTTTTAAGGCCCCCCATATGAGCTGGTGGTGAGGCCTAAAGAAGAGGTCTGCATAGAGAACGGTACACCCGCAGGATTCAGAGTAGAGGTTCACGATGAGTTCCACAACATCACAACGCATTCCAAACTTATTGTCCGCTGCCAGGTAACATCCTACACACGCACCCGCCACCAATATGTCCCACCAAATATGTCAATTTCTGTATTATAAAAGACTTAACAATAAGGAAACTGCAACTCAATATTTACCGTTTAACCATTTTTATGCCAACAATCAAATCTTTCTATAGTTTAACACCCTGCGGCATAAGTAATAGTGATTATTATTACTACTAATAATATACATGTCTATTTTTAGCAAGTTAATAAAGAGTTCTACCACAAGAGGGTGTGCTTTTAGAGTATTTGCATATATAACGAATCCTTCGAATATGTTGCGTTTCCAGCATATTAACAAGGGTAGCTAAATAAGTTTTTATTCCTTAACTTGGAAAGGAAATATTTATATTTAGCAAAGTTAAATACTTTTTTCCTTATTGGAGTTTATACATTTGGTATGTTTAATTGGTAATTATGTAAAGGTTTTTGTCTCTAAAGCGGAACTAGAGCATAAAATCTAGAGCATATAGATAATAGATATCTATATATAAAATATAGCGCATACATAAAAAACCTTATAATGTTTGTGAATGGTTTATTAAATTTGTATTTTGTGTGTCGTAGTTATTCGGAGCTTCTGATTTGCCAGCCGACACCGTTGACTGCAGTAATACCGGCTCCGGCTCACTGCTTGCAAAACCAGTACAGCTGAAGAACGTCACAACAGAGCGCAACCTCGCTGCAAAGTTCGGCATTCCTGTAAGACTTTTGTAGTACTGTGTATAAAAGCTTATCTCATCATACTTGTCTGTATTATATAACATAACGCTATATTTTTTTCGTATTTAGTGTAAATCGGTGGATCATTCTGCCATGCATGCGAGAATGTTTGTACATAAAATACTAAAAAGGGTCAAATCTTTACTTATATTGATTGTGTTATTATACCCTAACTCCTTTGAATTAGTGTGACTAAACCAGTATATAAACTTATTATATATATATATATATATATATATATATATATATATTATATATATATATATATATATATATATATACACATATACATACATACATACATACATACATACATACATACATACACTATTTTTCAATATGAGGGGGGGGGGGCACGGTGGATTAGTGGTTAGCACGTTCGCCCCACACCGCCAGGGTCTGGGTTCGATTCCCGTCTCAGCCATGTGTGTGTGGAGTTTTAGCATGTTCTCCCCGTGCCTCAGGGGTTTTTTTCTCCAGGTTCTCCAGGTTTCCCCCCCCGGTCTAAAAGCATGCATGGTAGGTTGATTGGCACCTTGGAAAATTGTCCCTAGTGTGTGAATGTTTGTGTGTGTGTGTGTGTGTGGTGTGTGTGTGTGTGTGTGTTCCCTGCGATGGGTTGGCATTCCATCCAGGGTGTATCCTGCCTTAATGCCCATAGACGCCTGAGATCTAGGCACAGGCTCCCCGTGACCCAAGGGAAGGTCGGATCTGAATGAATGAATGAATATTTTTCAATCAATCTTTTTAAACTGCGTTTTATTTGTGTGTGTGTGTGTGTGTTTACCTTTACAGAATCAGAAGTCTGTGGCTTGTGTTGAGAGAACAATTCGCGTTTTGCCGAGCACACGGGTCTTCCGTATCGAGGTCTACAGAAAGGAGGGCGATTCCGATGACGTCATGGTGATCCAGAATAAGGAGCGCATTAACTGGACGGCCGGCGACACACTCGGGAGTCTGCACTTTAAACTCTATGACGAAGGGGGCCGGCAGGTGGCTTTAACAAACAAACAAGTCCATAACATAAAGGTATGTATTTTTTAAATTTATTTATTTTTATTTTTTTTCTTCCCCCCTCGATTTTCCTCGCAAATCTCGTTCCAAACATTGATGGAAGGATACAAATCTTCTTGTCCGTTTCAGGTGAACTGGGCTGCAGATGTTAAAGCTGCAGAATTGGCGAAGGGAAGACTACCGTGTGTTTGCGTCCCCACAAATGCACACAGAGAGCAATTTTATCAGGTGTCTTTTCAGGATCAGCACACGGTCGATACATCCTTTACCATAGTGTAAGACTGATAACCGGCACATGCCAACTGAAATCGGGTCATTCCTCCCCTCCCCCCTACTCCCTCGCCCCCTCATACCTTTTACTATGCCATACGCTACTCGTATAGTCGTTATTTCTAAAAGCATGTTTTGTGTGTGTTTGTGTTTTATAGCCCACGGCCGGATGAACCGGAGCGCTTGAGGGTTACTCTGAGTGAGACCACTGTCTTGATGGGCGAAACTCTATCTGGCACTATATGTAAGATTCATCCTAGTCACCCAAATTGCGGATTTAAATGCTTTTGCGTTTTAGGTAGCGCGGAAACATTTCTTATGCCTCGTCCTTATTGCTGTGTACGCTGTGTTTTTATTTTTATTTTTTTTAAATGGTATCTCATAGAAAGAATAAAGCAAGCCTTTATATAGCGGCTCTTATTGCATTACAGGCTATTCACTAATAAGCCAAAAGGTGGATCCATTAGATTCTCTAGGCGATGTTAATGTATGCTAGAAATAGAGTTTTTGGATTTTTATTAGAATTCAGGACTGCAACATCTGACGGGTTTTCCCCAGACTAATAATTTGCAAATAATTTGCTAAAATTGAACAGGGTTAATGGCTGAGGAGAGAGAACGTTTCTAATCCAGCATTATGTTTTTAATGAAAATGTATTATTTTTATTTATTTATTTATTTGTATTCATATATGTTTATTCTGTTAATATAAACCACCACATTTTTCCCCCAAAAAAAGAGTTTTTACTGGATTAATGAATGGATTTGGGTCTCCAGAGCCAGTTTAAAACGAATGATTGATTGTCACATGCTTATATCATGCCTGATCATTAGCAAACCTACACACACACACACACACACACACACACACACACACATCCCCTGTCCCAAAGTTCCCAGCTTTAGTTATTTAACCCTAGTTTTCTCTTCTTTTTGTAGATGTTGAGGTGATTGATCAGTATGGCAATAAGACAGAAGCTCTAAGTGCTGAGCGCATGAACGCAGTCAGTGTGTCTGCAGATAACCTTGATGAATCAGCCCTGAATTTCGACTGGCAGGTAGACAGACTTAAAAGCAATAAATATCTTGTTATATATTTGTATACAAATATAAATATCTTACTGCTGCTACAATAATGACTAAAACAAATAGCTTGTTGGAATTGCGATTTGGAAAAGATTTGAGAATCTACGAATACAGTATAAATGGGGATTCATTAGTAGGGATTATTTATTTATTTATTTATTACTTTTTAAAATCTAGCAGTAACTTGAGTCCAAGTAAAAGAATGTGCTCAGTTCTGTTGACGCTGATGAATACGAAAAGGCTGTCTCAAATCATAACCGGTTAAAAAGTAATTTTTTTTATAAAAAATGAATTTATATAATAGTAATATACCTTTTTTTTATGAATTCACTAAATGCTTTTGAACCCATTTTAGGAATTCCTAGATCGTTGTGTATTTAAAGCTAATTCTGCGCATTGCCTTTTGGTTGTCTGTGTTTAGACCAGTACAGGGACGATGGTGGTGACCGGCGTTCGCTTTACAGGAGGCTTCCCTGGTCCAAGGGAGTTGTGTTTTAAGTTCCAGACATTTGAGGAGTTTGTCAGAGTAAAAGTCACTGCTGGACCGCCAGCAAAAATCACACTGCTAGAGCCGCCAGAAGAGGTAAATTGCCTTATATTGTATAAATGTTGCCTTCCAGTTGTATTCCAATCTGTATGTGGATTTGTTGTTTGTTATTTTTACTTGTTTGCAACCTTGTCCTTTTTGACGATTGCTCAATTTCAGTACATTCCCTCCTTAATTACTACAAAGTTATTTATTTTTAGTGGTAAACTTAAATAAAATAAATTATTTTTTTTTTGTATGTTTGTCTATAGCCTTTACATGTGATGAATGGACATGGATTGGATACACCATTCCTGCTACAGTTGTGTGATGACTGGGGGAATCCTGTTCCAGACCAGCGTTTTATCATAGCTATCAAAACTCTCACACCTCAGCTCAAGGTAGTGCTTAAGCATTGATCTACTGCAAGAATAGATTTATTTTTTGCTTTTATTATTCTTACAGTATTCAAAACAAGTACATTGAGTGAGGGGGTGTATTTGACCCCCGTGCTGGTTTTGTATGTTTTCCCATTGACACAGAAATGATCAGTATTTTTTTTTTTTTTGCCAATTTATTCCAATAGCAAGAGACGGAGTAACAAAAAAAGCCCTTAATCCCTTAGAAAATCTGTAGAGGGAGGCGAATGTTCGAGTTGCCAAACGTCAGCCTTAAAGAAAACCTTAATGACTTGTGGCGAAGCCTGTTGTACACACTAACCTAACAAATAATAAATGTAATCTAGACAGAAAAAGCTCAAATCTAGAACAGTAGAATAGTATACGGCAATATAACATTAGAATAAATGTTCTATTGCAAACGGTTGTAGTGAAAAAACGTCCACATTGTAGAAATGGAAAGAAAAATCCATGAAGCGCGGTCGTTTAAACATGAACATGAAAATAAAATAAGGAGCGACCAAGATGGAGAGGGCTTTTATACAAGTTTTATTTATCTATTTATTTATTTATTTAACAAAACTATCCTGAAAATAAGTAGACTGTAAAAGGCAGACTATGGCCAAGGGCAGAGACAAAAATAGTGGTAAATAAGGGGAAATCGCTTCAGAGTGACATTACGAAAAAATTAAACATTGATAACACGAACAAATCAGGAGATCATCGCTCTTTGTGTAACTGGGTATAAATACAAGAACAAGGGGAGTTTCTGTGTGCTTTATCTTCTTGCCAAAGTATATGTTGGTGTGTGTGTGTGTGTGTGTGTGTGTGTGTGTGTGGCTATTGTAGGTTAAATCTCCTGTGATGTCTCAGCCTGTGGACACGGAAGGAAAAGCCAGTTTCACACTGGAGACCATAACGGCGACAATGTGAGTGCAAATCAGTATCGGCTGCTTCAATCCTCATTCGACGCCAAAGTAATTACTATATTCATGCCGCTGCTTTTGCTGTCTGCAGAGGAGAACACACACTGGAGTTCCGAGGATACTTTAGCGGAAGCAGCACTGTCCCTGGCCCAGTCGTGAAGCTGTGCGTGATGCCGGATCCCAACAATCCTGCTAAGCTTAATGTCGAATATAACAGTGACAGCGTCTTAAAAGCAGGAGATATTTTCCCTGGTGTGTGTGTGTGTGTGTGTGTGTGTGTGTGTGTGTGTGTGTGTGTGTGTGTGTGTGTGTGTGTGTGTGTGTGTGTGTGTGTGTGTGTGTTAACATTCAGCTTTTGAAGATTCTAAAAATGTGCTTTCTATGTTGACCTGGTTATTGGCTCTTTTATTTATTTGTTTGTTTGTTTATTTGTTTATTTTACATTGCTAGTGTTCAAAGTAAGCGTACTCTCTGAAGAAGGTGGACGTGTGAAGAATTTGAGTCCGTCCAGTCTGTCCATGCTCCTGTGGCCAGGCTTGGCTTCAGGAGCGCGTCCTCCGACAGGCGTGAGTTCCACACACAGACACGGGAATTTGTTCCGTTAAGTATTTATTTATTTATTTATAACGATTTACACGTGAAGTGCGCTGATGGTTTCAGGCAATGACGCTTAAATGCAGCAAACCCAAGGAAAAGGAAAACGATGACCACTTTTACTTCAGGTAACATTTGGAATATTGATTTGTTGTTGTTGTTGTTGTTAGTTATTTTATGAAAGGATTTTGTGAGTGTAGTTTTCATGTGGAAAAAATCATCCTTTATTATCCTTTCAGAGATAAAGAGATTCCAGTTCGAGTGGGAAAATACATGGTGCAGTTTGTTTTTGCTGTAAATAAAAACAAGCCCATTTGGAGCAGCCAGGTGAGCTCATTGAAATACATATTAAACACACACACACACATCTATGTATACTGTTGTATATATGAGTATGCAACCAGTCTCTTATTAGATATAATGTACAAAATGGCAAATTGTTTTTTTTTTTTTTTTTTTTTAGATTGCTCTAAGTGTTGTTGCCAATAAGCCAGTTAAACTGGTCCCAGACACTCCGCCTTCAACACCAGTAGTCTCCAACAGCAGCAGTCTCGCAGATCGCACACTCCTTGAAACGCTGTGCTTGAAAGTGATGGTGAGATGAACTGTTTTTTTTTTTTTTTTTTTTTTTTTTTTAATAAAAGGGTTCAAATGATGTTTTTTTTTTATTCCGTTCACCACACGTCTCCAGTTCCGATTTAATAATCCGACAAACATTAAAACTTCTGAAGCTCTTTTTGCCCGAAGTGACATCTGAAAAGTGTTTGTGTGTGTGTGTAACAGGATGAGCACAATAACCCAGCAGGTCTGGGCATTAATGGAAAAGTCATTCTAACCGTGACCGCTCTCGATGGTGCCAACGTAGATGCAAAACATCTTCCTCACTTTGAGAACAAGGCCAAAAGTCTAACGTACGATCTCGTTAACGGCGAGACTGTCGTCACGGTGAGTGCGTGGGGCGCGTCCATCAGCTTTACTACTTCGAGCAAATCTAAAGCTCTCTTAAATTATTGAAACCCACTTATGTTCGCCTTAAATGCAGGCGTTTACTGCGAAACGTTTTCCTTTGTTGAAATATTAGCGATTACCTTGAGAGAATCTGATTTGTTTTTTGTTTTTGTGTCTTCCTAGGCGCTGACACTTATGGAGAATAGTCCGGGAACTGATGGAGCAGAGTATGCGCTCCAGTTTCGTCCGGTGCTTGACGGGCCCAAATCAAAAGCGAACACAATCCCTCCTTATAACTTACCCTTCAGGTTCTGTAACGGTCAGTGTTGAGACTTTCGCGTTTGCTGAAACAACCCTTTTTTTTGTTTGTTTGTTTTTGTGTGGCTTTTAGGCAATAAAATGAAAGTTATCGATAGCTTTGTACCCTATTTAACCCTATTTAAGGGGGCACGGTGGCTTAGTGGTTAGCACGCTCGCCTCACACCGCCAGGATCCGGGTTCGATTCCCGTCTCGGCCAAGTGTGTGTGGAGTTTGCATGTTCTCCCCGTGCCTCAGGGGTTTTTTCTCCGGGTTCTCCGGTTTCCTCCCGGTCCAAAAACATGCATGGTAGGTTGATTGGCACCTTGGAAAATTGTCCCTAGTGTATGAATGTGTGTGTGTGTGTGTGCGATGGGTTGGCATTCCATCCAGGGTGTATCCTGCCTTAATGCCCATAGACGACTGAGATAGGCACAGACTCCCCGTGACCTGAGGGAAGATCGGATATAGCGATAGAAGATGAATGAATGAACCCTATTTAATAGTTTTAGGGATTATTCCTAATGTATAGCCCATGTAACACATTCTAAGTGTCATGATGGTTATAATAGGAGACAGGAAGTGTCATGGGCTCTCACTCTAATTAATATTTTATGATGGCCACAAGCAAACTGTATTGAAGGATCACAAGTGATCATTTAATCTCCTTTACTCAGTCACGAAGATGATTTAAAGGTTTTGATCCTATTGTTTTTTCCCCCTTCTTTCCTCTCGCCTAGAAAACCTTAAGCAATATATTCTAAATGAGTGTTATTAGTGCGATTCTTATGTGATCCTTGTGTGTTTTAGATGCAGAGAAACAGAAGTTGATGTCTGCTATGAGTAGGAAGAAGGACCGCCTGTCCGAGTCTGTCGAAGTCTACCGGGAGATTTTCGAGACCAACAAACAGCTCACAGCTGAGCTTAAGGGTACGCGCTAAATTCCTTGTTGACGTGCTTCGTTTTAAAGTCTTGTTTGCGGAGTAATCCTGAACTACTCTCGCTTTGTTTGTGTTTACTTTTAGGTCAAGTGCAAGCCGCGAGTGGTAAAGAGACTCAGATGAAACAGGAGCTCAAGAAAAGCGGCGTCGACGTTGCAAAATTAACCGATGTGCGTAAAAAAAAAAAGTAGACGTCATAGATTCGTACAAAACTGGGACAAATGACATCGAAATATCGGGAGTCCGATTTTTTACTCACAATGGAACATGGAAAATATCAAATGTTTAAACTGGATGTAAAGGAAATGAAATCAAATGAAACCCCTAAAGCAGAATTTTGTTAGTAAGTAGGAACAGGACTGGGTATCAAAATTAAGATGAGCTTGTTCTTGGGGTCCTCAGGTGACCATGCATATAAATAACATCATAATTCTATGATCTAAATCACTACCTGGGCTCGGGAATACCTCCAGAAATTAATTCCCTCTCTTATCTATTTACCATGTCACCTACTAATGCAGGTTAAAGCTCGAATGCAAAGAAAGATGCTTGTATGTGAACATGATCCAGACGTCCCACAGTTTTATCTGGGCCAAGGCTCATGAATGTGGAAGCCATGGAGGTCACATGCTCTGATGTAAATGGGAGCAGGACCATGTTTCTCATCAGTGCTCAGTTCAATAGCCTTCATCTGATGGTTTTATACAGTTTTTAGAGACACAAATGGTTATATGCAGGCAATGTCTCTCTTTTTTTGTTGTTGTTGATGTTATTTTTAAGTAAGTCCTTGCATATATCCACAAGGCCGTCTTAAATCGTGTAATAGGTGTAGTAAAACACTATGGCTTTAGACTAGAAGAGTCCAAGTGCATTTGAAAGCATTTGGTGCATACTAAAATTACAAATCTGACAAAGAAGCCCCAGGACTGATGAGTTTAAACGTTTTTAACTGTACGTTTTCCTCAGTTTAAACATGTGTATTAGATGTGTTATTGTGAATAAAATCTGGGTTTATGAGATTTAAGTGAGTTCCCCTATGTGAGGAGACTATCCAAGACCATGTATCTATTTAGGAGCAATGTTTTATTGCTGCTTATTAAGTGCTAAATTATTACCGTTGACGTTTTTTTTTAACCATTTTCAAACTACATTTACGCCATTTGGCAGACGCCCTTATCCAGAGCGACTTGCAATTGAGGGTTAAGGGCCTTGCTCAAGGGCCCACTAGGGGCAGCTTAGTGGTGATGGTGATGGGATTTGAACCCGTGATCTTCCGGTCCAGAGGCCAACACCTTAACCATTGGGCTACCACCTCCCTATTATTTGCGCCCTGACTGGCTTTAACCCGTGCTCTGTTCCCGCCTGTGTTTTAGGTGGCATCGGTCGATAGTTTAATTGCTCAGATGACTGCAGATTTGGAGAGACTGAGAAATCAGCCACGTCGAAAATGCACCATAACTGATTCAACCAAAGGCATCCAAGGCGTCCTAGGAAAGGTGTGTGTGTCTCTGTATATGTAGTAGACTAATTTCCCAAAAATGCTGTGTGTGTGATGGGGAGGTAAGGTTATGCACCTGTAATGAAATGGATACGTTTAGACGTAGTGTTTCGCTTTACAGATCGCACACCTTGCACTGGTGAAAGATGACGACGAAGCAAAGGTCATTTCCTGGCACGTCCTTGGTGACATGGACTGCGTGGTCACTACGACCACGACCGCAGCGAAACAAATCTACGACGACACTGAAGGACGGCAACAAGTCATGCCGCTAGAGACCATATTCTGGAAACCAAGTAACCGGTATATTTTGCTGAATACATTTCAATGGCGAATTAATGGAGAAGTAAGTTTGCATACGTGAAACATGGATGCAGTATCCTCAAATCACATATGAGCTCTATTGTATAGAGGTGTGCAAACTTATTAAGGAGTTCCTTATTAACGCTGTTATTTTGTTTATGACTCTCGTAATGACATTTCCTTATGACTCCCCTTATTTTTATTTTTATTTTTTTGTTTTATGAAATGAACCATTTTATTCATTGACGTTATTCATCGTTGAAAACGCGTAACTTGATGTTTTTTGTTGTTTTGTTTTGCTTTTAAATTAAAACTGCTCACTGTTTCTGTGTGTGTGTGTGTGTGTGTGTGTGTGTGTGTGTGTGTGTGTGTGTGTGTGTGTGTGTGTGTGTGTGTGTGTGTGTGTGTGTGTGTGTGTGTATGTGTGTGACTGTTTTTATGTCCACGTCCCCGTCAGGCCGCTGCCTCACATCCGGAATGGCCAAAATTTGTTCCGTCCATTAGGAAACCCCGTGTTTGTCCGAGATCTGCTCATTTTCCCCGACCATGCAGAAAGCTGCAACATGGGTGAGTCCTCAAGATTGTTCACCCCTACACCCTTTATCCTCCTCAAAGCTGGACGGATTGAAGCCCGAGCCGAGATCATTCTTTCATTCCAGTTTGAGTCATGTAGGGTGGCGATGGGTTCGAGTAGGTTAGTAGCTGCAGCGGTTCCCGCTGTGTCGAGTTTTCATAGCACTTGTCCATGATGTTATGCGGCGTGACGTTCTGCTGTGCGAGTAGACTAACTTCCCCTCCCAGATTGTTTCCAGATGAGCGTTTCGGCGCGGGGGCTGCCATCATGGCTGGGGGTAATTGTGCTCGGCCGACTGCAATGGATAACTTTGTGCCTGCGTGTGTGTGTGTGTGTGTGTGTGTGTGTGTGTGTGTGTGTGTGTTGCTCTCAAGGAGTCTCTGGACAATGTGCTCTTTGTCTGTAAATCTCGATGTGTGTTTGTATCTTTGCCATTTTTAAAGGGGGGGGGTGAAGATTTTTAAATAAATTAGATTTCAGCTGTTACAGATGCGTATATGTTTGGTATTAACGGGATTTCTCAGTGTTTATGAATGCTGGACTCCCCCCGGCCCCCCCCCTCACTTTGTTCTTTTTCCACTACTGAAAGGTAATCCTTGTGTGTGTGTGTGTGTGTGTGTGTGTGGTGGTGGGGTGGGGGGGGGGGGGCTATCCTCATATCCTTTAATATTTATATCCTCATTATATAAACTACATTTCAGAGGCCAAATTGCCACCAAGGATCACAATAATTTCAGCATTGTGTGTGTGTGTATATAGTGTGTGTGTGATTGAGAAGCTAAAACAAACAAACTGTTTCCATAACCATGCCGTCTTTTCCTGTCTCTCTGCTCCAGTTTTCGCCAATATTCTTGGTGACACCATAATGGTGGACGATTTGGATTCCGCTAACCACTACCGCAAAGGGGTAAGTATGTATTTGTGTTTTGTGGATATCGGATATCGTCCTCTCACATACAGACAATATGCATTCTTTTGTTTATTTTTTGTTAATGGGTGTGTGTGTGTGTGTGTGTGTGTTATTACCAGGTCGTCCAGAGTAAGATGCAGTGTCCCACACTGCTGACACGGAAAGGGGAGCGTATCCGTAGCAATGGGAAGTTTGGTGGTTTACAAAACAAAGCTCCGCCAATAGAGAAGCTGAGAGGACAAGTGTTCGGAGCTCCACTGCCTGATGAATATCACTCCATG